>JASANP010001116.1:0-148075 GCA_030849625.1 Wallacemonas sp. TrypX
CCGGGTCGGCGTCATCGTAGAGATCGTCGAGCATGGACCCGAAAATGAAGGAGAAGGCTGGCATACCACCGCCGCAGCAGATGGCGAGGATGGTGCCGATGATCATGAGTGTCTTGTCCGTGCGGTCGGCGTAGCGGAAAATGCCGAACATGGAGACGCTTGCTGTCTTCGGTGCAGACATCTCTTCAGCGGAAAAGGCAACTCTCAGTGGCACGTCACCCGTGTCGCTGCCATCACTGTCGTCATCGTCTTCGTTGGTAAGCTTCTTTGCGGCGTCGGTTTCGTCCTCGACCGGTGGAGTGGACACAGGGGCCAGCTCGCCGTCCGCACCGCGTGCCTTGACCGCGCGGTCGTAGGAGCCGTCACTGGTGTCGTCTCCTTCTCCGGGATACCCCACAGGCTGCTGAGCCCCGTGGTGCGATGGTGAGGCGGGTGGACCAGGTGGTGAGAGGAGTGGGTTGACGACGGCGCCGCTGGGAGGCGGTGGCACTCGTGGCATTGGCGCGAAGGCCGCCGCCTCGCCATCGCCGCCCTCCGCTGGGTAGGCTGTTCGGCGAGGGCTCAGCGGCACCTGCTTGGAGGGTGAGATGGCGGGAGGAGGGGTGTCGTGCGAGGTGCGGCGATCGCCGGCACTGCCCGCTCGCGAACTTGGATTGGCCGCCGCTACCTCGCGCGAAGCCGACTGCGCGGGCTGAGGAGGTCTGTTGTTGTTCGGCACTTCCTCATCGTCGTCGGAGGGCGGTTGGAAGGATGGACGTCGGCGACCCTGCGTCTGGTACATGAGACCGAGCAGCCGTGAAGTCGCGTCTTCGGACGGTTGCGCGGGCGGGAAGGCCTCCACGTCTGTCTCTTCTGCTCTCGCAGGGGCCGCCAGTGGATTGGTGGCGCCGCTGTCCATGGTGTGAGGCACAAGGCGTGTGTGTGTGTGTGTGTATGTGTACACTGTTCTGCACACGTGTGTTCAAAGTGATTTGCTTCTTTAAACGGCGACAAACACCTTCGGTGGCAGACGCGCGCGCAGACCGAGATAGAGAGAGAAGGAAAAAAAAAGGTTGATGTGCGGTGGTTGTCGCAAGAGACGTGATGCACCAATATTATGCGCTAGCAAGAGAGAGGGAGAGAGAGGGAACGATGCGAAGAAGAGATATACAGGAAAAGAACGCGTTGAGCGCGTGCCATCGTACTCAGATGTGCCTACTCTCACCACACGCCGCGCTTCTTTTCCCCACTATTCCGTTTCGTGACAAGACACACTGGATGAGAAGGCGTGCTCACTTCAGCGTCGCAGTTGACCTGACATCATGAACGGGAGTGGAAAAAAAAAAGAAGGAGTGTGAGCTGTGGCCACAGCCCATAAAGCGACCGAGTCCAGCGGCGATGAGGGGAATGAACGGAGGAGGGGCGAGTGAAAGCGAGAACATGTCAGCCTTTATTGCGTGTGCGTGAGAGAAAAAAAATTGTGTCTGTGCTTATGAGTTAAACGCTGAATCCGCTACGGGAGACAGAGAGAGAGAGAGACGACCCACGAGACCAGGGGTGATCAGGTGACGACCTTGTGCGTGCAGACCAGCGGGCAAAAATGCAACAAAAGAAAGCGACCGAGTAAAAGAGAGAGAAATACCCAATACCTTCTTTTTTTTCCTCATGGCATTGCCGTGACGGTGTTCGACAACTCCATGGCCCTCTCACCGATCGCGTGCACATTGTACTCGCTGCGGTCTTCGTAGTGCATCTGTACGCCCATCACGCACGTTGCGTGTAGCACGGACACGAAGAGACTGGCATCTGCCTTTATCTTGTTCTTGCCACTTGCGCTGCTCCCTCGAAGAAGAATGAAGCGGTTCGCGGGAATGGCCGCCTGAAGTGCCGAGAGCACTTCTGACTTTTTCTTCTCCACATTGGTGTTGTTCTTGACTGCGAACTGGAGCGTGATCTTGTACATGGACTTGACAAGGGAAGCCCCGCTGTCGGCTTCGTGAGTGGCGTGCGATTCATAGAATGGCAAGACTTCGGTGAAGGAGAGGGTACTCGGCGCTGAGGAGGACGCAGCAGCTGTGGTGGTGGTGGTGGGGCTGCCGTCCACACGCGGAAAACGCTCGCAAAGCAGCACTTGCACTGCCTTCTGCATCTCGGCAACGGTCGGACAGCACGTCAGCTCGACTGGAAACAACCGAAAGCAGTTCTTGAACACCGGCCGAGGAGTCCGCATGAGGTCGCGAAAGATGCGCTCAACCACAATCGACACAAGCGGGTTCAGGACGATGCTGTGTGGGGGTAGCAACGATGCGGCCGCACCTGCCCCTGGTGACGATTTGCTTTCCGCAACGGTGTCGCTGTCACCTTCCGCTGAAGCGGACACCGCCTCGCGACTGGTTGTGTCGGACGCGTCCATCGTCGATGGCCCCGCCCCGGCGTGACACACCACGCACGTTTGCGCAGGCCTGACGACAGGGACTGACAGCAGTATGTAGCCTTTGCAGTTCGTCTCCAGAGGGGAGAACCATTGCGGAGGCTTTCTTGGTCGCTCACCGCGATGGCCGTGGTGGGGAAGGGAGCTCGACGCACCGTCATCGTCCTCGCTGACCGACTCGCCGTCAGAGCCGTCCTCGCGCGCACGCTTGCGGTCAGCGGGCCGGGGAGCTGCTGTGAACGCCGCGAGCTCGGCGGCAAGCAGGGCAGATGTGGAAGCGGTAGCGGTGCTGGTCGTTGCGTCGGACGACGCGACCTCTTCGCTCAACGCGGTTGTCGCCGCTGTACACGCGCGCTGAAGATCCTCGGTGAGGGCGGTACAGTACTCCCGTGCCTCGCGGAGCGCGTGACTTTCCTGACGTGGATTGACACTGAACAACAGGCCAGAGACCTCGCCGTGCGGGACGAGCAGACGGCCCTGACGGCCCTTGTGAAAATGCTGGCGGTTGTCGCGGTGACTGCGCGAGGCGAGCGGTGGTGGTGGCATGACAGCACCGACGAACGGGGAGGGAACACAAGAGTGTGCGAAACACGGAAAAAAAACTAGCCACAGAAAGACACGCTCATGCGCACCCGTTACTCACGCTGGCACCTGCCGATCCAACGAGATCACACACACACACACACACACGCGCGGGTAGTAGTGAGTAGTGGTGGTGGTGGTGGTGCACAGCCACGCAGAAGATGCACAAGAGAGGAAGTGAAGGCTGGAGTGGTTGGTCGTGTCATACTCGGGAAAAACAGCGGTTCTTTCCGTGTACCCTTTTTTTTTGGGCTTCCTCTGGGATGATCACGATGAGCGAAGCTGTCACTGAGAGAAAACAGCTTCGCGAAGTTCACCCAAAAGCACAACACAGACGCTGACCAACGCAAACAAAGCAACTATTTTCAACCGCCTGTTCTGCAGTGGCACCGGTCAGAACATAGCGCACCGTACTGTGCCGCTTTTCTTTCCTTTTTTCTTTGACTTGGTCTGGTTTCCTAGCCACCTTGCGTAGCCCATCAAGGCAGTCGCGGAGTGAGCGGCTTGGACACACGCTGGCCACCGACGACATGACAGGAGAAAACCAAACAAGGAAGAGAAAATACAAAAGAATAAGCGATAAATGAGTGAAATATCAGCTCTGTTCACGTACTATCAGCGCTCTGAGACGGTGGTTCTTCCTTCTCTGTTGGACCGTCCGTGTGATCGTGTCCGGCTGCGGTTGCGTGCACTGTCTGTGGTGGTGGTGGTTCTGTCATAGAGAGCCGCAACCGCTCCGCTTCAGCGCCCTTTTGCGAGAGCTTCTGCATCTTCGAGATCCACTTCTTGTCCATGCACGCCGCGTTGTACACGCACAGCAATGTGTAAAAGACACACTGCAAGAGCAGCGGCCAGGCGTTGTGCACACGGTGGAAGGCGAAGTGAATGACCGGGTACGTGAGTGTGAAGAAGATGAGGTGCGTCATCCACTGCGATACTTGGAACAGCACCGTCGTGGGAAGACGGCCGTGCCCGAGCATCGTGCAGAAACGATAGGGGAGGCCCTTCTTGCCACCGGGTGGGTGCTCGAACATCCATGTGTACGAGGTGACTCGGAACGTCGGATCGCCGCCGGCCGCCTCGGCGAGTGTCGTCGGTGGCTTCAAGAGCGCCGCCTCTTCCGCCGTCGACTCGGTGAGAGCCATCATGGCCTCGTGCTCCGCCATGACGCGTCTCACGCGGCGGCGTCGCTCCTTGAGCATCAGGAGGCGCCGCCGGGACTCGTGAAAAGAGTGGTAGAACACCTGCCAGACAAGGAACATGTAGAAGTGCAGGCGCAGCACGTTGCCGTACGACACAGCCTCCTCCAGCGCGAAGCAGCTTGTGCCGTGGACGCACTGGGCACCGTAGCCGTGCCGCCGTGCGTAGGCGCCGTACTGCTTCTTGGCCGCCTCCAGCGCCTTGACAGACTCGCGTGGCAACGAAACGGTGTTGTGTGGGGGCGGCAGGGCGGCCGCGGCGGACCACCCGGTTTCCTGCTCCATGTCCGACACGGCCGGCAACCACGTGCTGACAGCTTGGTTCGTGCGCCAGGCGAGCATCACGGCACGGGTAAAGACGGCCTCCGGGTCGAGGGTCCGCGCCTCGTAGCGGGCGGTGGTGAAAAGACGGTGCAGCAGCAGGCCCTGCACAATACCCGGCAGCAGATGCAGATAGCTCGAGGACATGCGATCGAAGGAGTGGAAGAGAAGCGCGTTGCGCCACATGATGATCGCCCCTAGCAGTGGTCCGAAGGCACCGCCGAGGAGAGCCAAGAACACAAGGTACGCGTGATCTTGCATGTGATGTGCCATGGCATAACCACAAGTCAACACACGAGCGGAGGTCGGGTAGTAGAGACCGTCGAGGCTTCGCAGCCTGTGCCACACCAGCGCACTTATCTGCCGAATGCTCTGCGCGTTCGCGTCATGAGACGCACGCATGTGGGCGGCGTCAAGGGGCGAGGGCTTGCCTGTGGGTGTGGCCGTTGCGGCGCTCCCAGGGGTGCTCCAGCGCACGAGCGGCTCTGCTGACCACTGCACGTCGATCAAGCACCACCAGAGAAAAACCATCGTGACGAAGCTGTGGAAGTAGCAGTAGTCAAGGAAGAAGTAGTGCAGGCCTTGAATGCGATAAGAAATATACTTCTGCGTCATGAACACCAGCAGACCGAGTATGTACGCCCACACGGCGACATCCAGCATGTGGCATGAGAGCCCATTGCCGCAGCTGAGTGCGCTAAAAAGGTATTTCTGCGCCTCCACACCGCACCGCTCAAAGGAGCCCACGTAGACGGAGGAGAAGCCACCCTCGATGAAGGACGCGTCGGCTGCCGTGCCCGTGCATGTGCCCTTGCCAAGCGCGGCCGCCTGTGCGAGCCGCAGCGTCGGGTCGGTCGGCGCGTCGTACGTATATGGACAGCTAGAGGTGTCCGTGTAGGCGCCGGCCACGAGTCCCGTGTAGAGCAGCGTGAACGCGCAGTTGATGAAGTACTCACGCTTGGAGAAGCGGTGGTCCATGATTCGGAAGATGAGAAGAGGAGAGAAAAAGAAAGGAAAACTAGAAGAACTTTGGCGGTGGGACGTAGGCAAACAGCTCTATTGTTCGTGCGTCGAGTCGAATGCGCAAACTGGTCGTCAGCAACTCTGTCTCTGTGCGTGTGAGTGTGTATGTGTGTGGTACTCAGTATTGAAAGACACCGCACTACAAGCGAACCGAGAAACACAACCACACTCACCGATTGCCGAAAGCTGACCAGTGACGGAGCACGGAGGATGGTGCGAATGGAGAGAGAGAGAAGAGGAGGAGGAGGGTGAATGAACGGTGGAATGCCAACCTCACAGTGAGACACGAAGCGATCCATCGTTCGTATTCTGAGGGAGCCCAGCATGTGCGTGTGGGGTACGAGGGAAGGGGGGAGGGGGAGGGGAGGGGGAGAACCAGAGAAGAGGGACTGTGAAGGCGGGGGGAGAAGTGGGCGGTATGCACACACACACGCACAGCCACACCTTTTTTTCCCCTTGCTGTTCCATGCGTCGCACGCCGGCAGACCGTCGCCGCCGCGCTGACGCGCGTGATGTGCGCACACACACACACGGTGATCTCGTCAGGTTAAAATCAAGAATGACGTCGAACCTGACCTAACAAAGGAAAAAAAAAGAAGAAGAAAAAGAAAGGAGGGCAGCGGGAAAGGTGCGCGCTCACTCAAGAGCCGGCTGAGCGACGGCCGCCACAAACATCCCACACTTCCCCCCTCTCTCACATCCACCTTTTATCTCCGTAGCATCGTTCGTCGCTTCTAAGTCTATGGACACCTTGTGGGCAAGGAGAGAACAATCAGCCAGCCAACGAAACAAACAAGAAGAGGAAAAAAAGATAAAAAAAACTGTTAGAAATTCATACACACACACGCGCGCGCACGCCTCCCGTGGTTGCATCGAAATCAATGATACAATAGTTGCCTCCTTTTTCTTCCTCATCGCCAGAGCACCTTCCGCAATTATTGTTTTCTTCACCGTTCTACACGACCCCGCTGAACACGATGGGGCACACACACACATACAGAGAAGGCGAGAGGAAGAGGCGTAAGGGGAAAAAGAGAGAGAAACAAACAATGTGACGCGTCGCCTTCGCTGACGATGGTGTCGATCGCGCTTCTCGCCAAGCTGTTTCCGCGCACAGCCGCGACGGGATTTCTGTCGTCCAAGCTCTTCTCACGGCGGCGATGCCGGACGGCGGCTTCACGAAAGCAACAAAACGCCAACAAACAGCACAATGCGTGTGTCTGGACGGCATCTGACATGCCTTGTTATTCTAATTCATTGCCTTGGCAATGCTCGCTGCCACGAGACCGAACCCGCTCAGGAAGCCCATGCCGAGTGTCACACGCCCGTTCGGTGCGGCCTGAGCGGCCTCGGCAACGACGATGGTGAATGCGATGAGCGCGGCGGTCGCGCTGCTCGGTGCGCGGCGCGGCATGAAGGCTGCGGTAAAGCAGGCCAAGACCGCCGCCACCAGCACCAGCATTTCTGCGCTCAGCGCAGTGGAGCCGATCAGGGCGGCCGTGGCGGGGCAACGCGCCGCGCACCACGCCGGCACGCGAGCCTCTACCGACGCGCCTTGAAGGTACTGCATGCGCGTCACGAGGAGCTGAGAGAAGGTTGCCGCTGAGGCCTCCACGCCCGCCGGCACTGGCGTGAGCAGGCTGATCTTGGCCTTGTTGCTGAAGCTGAAGGCGGGCAGCGCCACTAGGCTGACCACGACCAGCGCCAGGACGAGCACACTACGCCACACAACAAAGTGCCGGCGCAGACGCACTTCCTCGAACAGGTCGTTGCGCGACGCCGCGTACCACTCTTGGAACGCCGGCCGGCTGTAGAGGTGCTCGAGGCTCGCGGCGGTCAGGTCGCTCTCCTTGTACCGGCGCTGGCGATCAAAGTGGCTGAAGAGGCCGCGCACGTGATTCTCCAACGAAAGCACCGGCACACGAGGGCGGCGCATCGACGACGCCTCGTAACCGTTCCTCAAGGACTGAACCCAACGCGCAGGGGCATCACGACGCCGAAGGCGGGTGGGGGCCGCGGCAGGGTGCAGCACCGCCTTGGTTCCCCGCACGACAAGGTCTGCCTCAAGACGACTCATCTGGCGCTGCTGTTCCTCGGGGACCCCGTCCAACGCCTCCTCCAGCTCCTCGGCGAGGGGGACCGCCTCGTGGTGTGTCGTGCCACTCATCCTCGGTGCACCGTCCAGCTCCGTGTTGAGTAGCGCGTCTTGGCGCGACGGCGAGGCCGACGCGCGAGGTGAGCTTCGACGCGCACCTGCGCTCGCGCGTGGCGTGGGCACCACAGGCGCTTCTTCTTCCTCCTCCTCCACATCGGCATCCGAACTCTCCAGCGACGACGACGACGACGTGCCTACGGTATCCTTGTCGGCGTACAGGCCGCCGTACTTCTTGGCGACTTTTGCGGCATCGGCCTTCGACCACGCGACGCGCTCCCGCAAGACTCGCGCATGGCGGTCATCGAGGGAGGCCCGCGCGGACTGCACCGCCTGCCGCACACCCTTCGCGCCGGCGATCACGGCGTGGCAGATACCGAGCACGACGGCCGCGGTGAGAAGAAATACGCGGTAAAATAGGGCCCACAACAACCGGCAAGGCATGAGGAGACCACGGCCAGCGCACACACCGGCGGCGCACAGGCAGCAGCCACCGCCTCCGTTGCCGCCGCGGCGCGAGATGTGCGGGCGAACGAAGAAGATGTAGAGCGGGGCGACGATGAGGCCCGCGCACAGCGCTGCCTGCGCCGCGCGGGGATTGAGAAGAGCCTTGGTGGCGGCCGATGAATAATCCATCGCTCGCGGCAGTCTGTGTGTGTGTGTGTGTGTGTGTGTGTGTGTGGCTGAGAGGCAAGGCAAGAACAGCAACAACAGCAGCCGACGAGGAGGAAGAAATGAGCGTTCTCTAAGGAAAGAAAGGAAGAAAAATGAAAACGATCACGCGAGCTCAAACAACAATGTGGGCCTCCACGTGGAGAAGTGACTGCGACGTCCGCACAGTCAACAACAGCCACACGAGGAAAAGAGTGGGAAGAGGAAGAGGATATACACGGACAAGTAAGGGAAGAAAGGAGCCCACGATCAGGCGTGCTGCACGAGGTGGATTGCTGCGCCTCGCCCGCCACACAGTGTGCGGCATACCACGACGATTGACCAAACGCGTCGACAGACAAACACGTGCGCGCACAGGCGAGCGTAGAACAAGACCGCTCGCACACGATGATTTAGGACCACTGCGCACTGGGTGGACGCTCGTATCGCTGGAAGCTTCTCCATCACCGTCGCCCGGCTACAGTTTCTGTGGTGATATATATATATATATTTTTTGGGATGAGCACGAGACTTTTGACGTGTGTGTGTATATACGTGTATATAGGAAACAAGTCCAACCTGTGCTTGGCCGCGGCCAGCGCGGAGCGTGCCACACTACCTTTTTCTCCCTTTTCTTCTTTTCCACACGCACATTCGTCGAATGGAACGCTTACATCACCATGTCTTCGTCGACGGTCTTGACCAGCTTAGGACTGTAGCCCATGGCGAAGAGGTCGGCCTTGACGGCGCGCTGCATGACCGGTGGCCCGCAGATGGCAATGAGGAGATCCTTCGATGGCGGCGGCAGGCTGCGCTGCAGGGTGGAGCGATCAATGTAGCCCACACCACCCGTCCACCCCTCGGGAGGGTTACTGAGAACGAATGAGCAGGCAAATTTGTCTGGGTTCTCCTTCGCGTACGCGCGGAGCTGACGGCGGTACGTGAGCTCAATCTCGTCTTCCGCGGCGTAGATCATGCGAATGGCGTCGATGTTGTCCACGTAGGGCCGCTGGAGGGCAGAGCGCGTGATCTGCAGCATCGGGGCGACGCCCGAGCCGCCGCAGATGAGGCCTAACTTCCGAATGACGGACTTGTTGAACACCAGATGCTTCTTCACGGGGTCGAGATCGATCTTGAGACCACCGCAGGCCTTCATCTCGACGGCGTCACCCGGACGGAGATTGGAGATCCACTCGCGCAGGTTGCCCTTGTCGCCTCGCGCAAGAATGGCGATGCAACCGTGGTCATCGGGCAGGGTGATGGGGCTGTAGTAGCCGACGAGCTGCTGGCCATCCCACTCGCCGCGGATCGCAATGAACTGGCCGACCGACAGCCCGGCAGTCTGCAGGGCACCGGGAAGGTTGAAGCGCAGCACCAGTGAGCCAATGCCGAACTGATCGCCCGCACGCGACTCACGCACCACCACAGGCGCCCACTCGCTTGTCGACAAGGCTGTCTTTCGCTTCTGCAGGATCGTCGCGGCACGATCACCGGCGATACGGCCGTAGACGACACACTCCAGCAGAGAGTTGCCACCAAGACGGTTCTTGCCGTGCACGCCACCGGTGACCTCGCCGGCACCGAACAGACCAAGGATGGGTCGACGTTCCTCAAACAAGTTTGCCACACTCGACTCCATCTGCACTTCCGCGGACGGGGAGATGAGACAGCCGCCCATCGTGTAGTGGATAGACGGTGTGACGTAGGCGACGTAGAACGGACCCTGCGGACCTACCACGGACGGGTAGACGACCTTGCCGGTCAGGGGGCACGCGGTGTTGGTCTTGGCGAGATTTTCGTAGTCCTCGAGTGTGGTGATCAGGGTCTCCTTGTCACAGCCAATGAGCTTCGTCAGCGCGTCCACGTCGTCAACACGGGTGAAGAGTCCTTGCTGCTTCCAGTAGAAGGTCAGCGAGTTGATGCCGAAGAGCTGGGCTGCCTGTTCGCTGAGCACACAGTAGGCGAACTTGCTGCCGCCTGAGCCAGGGTACTCGTTGCCCTGCGCCAGGATGGCCTGCGAGACGACAGAGCGAAGGTCGAGCTCATTGACGAAACGCTCGCCGTTCTGGTTGAGGAGCACGCCACCCGAGCCGCGCAGCGCCTCTGGACCGAGGTACTTGGTGCGGTTCGCGGGGTCCTTGGGATCGAGGAGACCGGTCGGGTGGAGCTGCACCTTGTCCATGTCGACGAGCGACGCGCCGATCTTGCGTGCCATCTTCACGCCATCGCCGGTCGCGAAGGTGCCGTTGGTGGTGGGCGTACCGAAGAGCTGCGGCGCGTACTCGCGCAGCAGCGAGTCGCTCATCTGATCATTCGAGAAGCCGCCAGTGGCGAGCACGACCGCATCGCCGGTCAAGCTCATCTCCGTTCCCTTGGCGTCGTTCAGGTCCTTGTAATTCACACCGTTGACGACGACCTGGCGTGTACCGTCAGGCAGCGCGTATGAGGTGCTCCGCAGGCCCACCACCGAGGTGTTCGACAGGATCGTGATGCGGTGCGAGAGGTTCGTGCGGATGTGCTGCTCGAGTGTGCGCATGATGGTAAAGCCGATCGGCACAGGCGTACCGTCCTTCTGGTCTGGCGCGCGGTGGCACCGCTTACGTGACGCCCCACCGAGCTGATACAGCACTGTTAGCGGGAGACCGAAGTTCGTGAGCCACTCGATGGCCTCACCTGACTTCACCGAGAGCGTGCGCACCAGGCCCGGGTCACACGTGCCGCCCACACCGGAGAGGTAGGTATCACGCTCGAACAACTTGCAGCTGTCGGTCACGTGATTCATGGCCTGCGTGCGCGTGCCCCACCCATTGATGCCAGACGTCGCCTTGGCACTGTTACCGCCGAGCCGCGCATCCTTCTCGAGTAGAACGACGGTGGCGCCGCAGTTCGCGGCCTCAATCGCGGCTGCCTGGCCGGCGAGACCGCCGCCAATGACAATGACACGAGCGGGAAGCGAGCCAGCGATGCGGTTCGCACGCTTCTGCTCGCTCTCCTTGGCAATCTCGAACATGTGCGCCATGCGCTGCCCGTCACGCACGTAGGCGACGTAGTCCGTCACGCGGTTGTGGTCGCGGCGGTAGTGTTCCAGCAGAAAGCGCACACGCACCACGTCGTGCTTGATGAGGCTGGCCGTCGCAAGCGCATCGGCGTACATGCAGCTGTAGCACTTCACAGACACCTGCGAGACGAGGTCGTCGGTGGGGTGGAGCAGCTGCCGCGTCTGCCAGTCATAGATGCTGGACAGGCACGTGCCAAGGGCATCGGAGTAGACATTGTTCTCGTAGTCGCCACTCGTGCACAAGGCTTCGTTGCGCAGCGTGATGACACGCAGAAGGGCAGGCTCGCTCGAGGCGATGCCCGACCCGCTCGACACGGCACCGACGGGTTGGCTAACACCCGCCGGCTCCGTGCTGCCCGGCGTCGTCGACGGCGGTGCGGCGGCACCCGCGCCGAGCTCGCTCACCACAGTGACATTGGGCAGCTTGCGTCGACCGTCACGGGTGATTTCCAGCACGTCCTCCACCGACGGTGGCCGCACAATACCCACCGCCCAGAGCTGCCGCTGAACGTTCAGCCCAGACGCGCGACAGTCACCACCCCACTCGAAGAGCACGTCCATGAAGCCGGCCTCGTTCAGCTTGTCGACAACGCAGTCGACGGTGTAGCCCTTGTTCAGACCGCCGAGGTCCATCGCGGCATCTGCGTGCTTGCGGGTGATTGTGTTGCTCTTGAAGTCCACGTCGAAGCTGTTCGGAAACATGTACTTCTCCGCCTCAGCCGCCGTGATGGCCATGTGCGCCTCGGCCTCGGCCCTTGTGGCGAGCCCGGCGGCTTGTCGGAGCCGCGCCGCCAGAGGGGCGGAGCACGGATCGAAGCAGGAGCCACTCACCTGGTACACCTCCTGTGCGCACCGCATCACGCGGCGCAGGTGCGGGGACATGGGCTGCGGCTCGTGCGGCGCGCTGTGATTGACTCGCGAGATCTCGCTGTCGGGGTTAAAGCAATTCAAGTGCGTGTCCACAATCTCGAAGCACTCGTCGAGGATGGCCTGAATCTTTTCCCGCATTTCGGCATCTGACAACGTGGCTGCCGCCGCGGTCGCACCGCCGGTCTCCCCGGCGGCGGCGTCGTTGGTCACCTTCACGACGCTGAGCGAGTACGGCACGGTGTGAACCACGTCCTTGAACTTGAGCACAGTGCGGCGCTCCGTATCACGCTTCTCCGAGTTGGAGCTGAGCAGCTCCCGCGCCAGACGGTCCCGCTCCTTCGCCGTTTGCTCCGGATCGACAATGACCACGGAGGCGGAAGAGTGCGCGTCGGTCGGCGTGTTGATGGCGGTGGTGCCCATGTGACGAACGCCTCCTGTGAAAGCAGAGGGCCCCATCGCCGAGATCGGTGAGAAGCACAAGATGGGTGCGCGGCGGGCGAGGCTGCGCGAGAAAGTGCGCGCAACGGCACCTGTCACGGCACTTGGCGGCGCGCGACAAAGAAGGGCGCGTGTAGAGAGCATGTTTTCCTTGTCGGCGACAAGTTCGGCTTGCTGCTTCTTTTTTTTTTTTGTGTGTATGTGTGTGTGCACCAGTCAGTCCTCCTGGGGGACTCCGATGGAGACGGGACAGGGGGGAGGGAAGAGGAGCAAGAAAAAACGCCTTTTTTGTGTGTGCGATGCGAACGAACGGGGGCGGACAAGATGAGAGAAACAAATCAAGTACGACGGTTAGCGCCAGAAAATCACACCTAACCGGAAACAACACAAAACAAAACGAAAAAAGAGAAGAAACGAAAGGAAAATGAGTTAATCACTTTTGATGTACACGGAGCGAAACACGCCAGCAGCGGACTGAAGGGACGTGCGTGCGTGCGTGCGTATGTGTATATGTGAGCTTGAGCGAATTCCACCGTGCTACTAAAAAACAAAAAGAAACGCGTTCACGCAAATATGTAAAAGGGCACTCGAACACTTGCCGAAAGTGACGCCAACACGGTGCTGTGCCGACAGTACTTAGAGAATCTCAATCGTGAATAGGACCCTGCTCCTTTCTGGGAAGTGCACCCCTTTTGCGGAGCGAATGGAGTGAAGAGGAGTGTTTTTTTTTGTGTGTGCGTGTGACAAGAGTTCGTTGACGCGCGCAGGTACAGTGACAAGAAAAAAACAAAAAGAAACACAAAAGAGAAGAAAGGGACTCACAGCGACGGTGCAAAGCGAGGAAGGGGAGCAACGGATGACTTGACAGCAGAGGAGACAATCCAGAATGAATATAAAGCTAGGCAGGACCCTCCACACGGGAGAAGATTATCGAAGAAAAAAAACAAGGGCTAAGGGCAAAGAGCGCGCGCGGGAGAAAGAGGGCGGAAGAGAGGGGCTGTGATGGCAGTGATGATGACAAGGCGGCGCGTGTGCACCGGATGTGAGTGCCGTCAGTCGTTCAAGGCAGAGGAGAGGGAAACTGCCGCCAAGCGAGATGGAGAGAGACAGAGAGATGACAGCGTGAGCGTTTGAATACTACACGCACACGCACACGCACACGCACACAGCAGTCCCGAACACTGACACTGATATGAGCCATGCTTTCTTTTTTCTGCTGTTATTTGAACATATTATCGCTGGCAATGATGTCAAGTGAAACGAATTGCATGCATGAACCTTCTTGTTGGTATTGTTGTTTCATTTGTGTGCTGCACCCCGATTTTGTGTTGAACACGCGCCATATGGACGTGAACAGACAAACACACGCGAAGCTCTCCGCGAGGAAATAAACATTTTCTCCTCTTCGCACCTCTGTGCGACCTGTTGCCACTGTCTCGTTTACGCACCAGGCGGCGACAGCAACAACACGCGCCGCGACGCAAGACAGAAGAAAGCGGGTTTACGCAAACACACAAACAAGGAAAAGCTCTTCATGGGGAGACACCCAAAACGAGCAAAAAAAAAAGAAGATGCAAAGGTATTAACTGCGAATTAAGGAGCCTGCACTGCGCGACCGGTTCGCACGGCTGCACTGGCAAACGCCACGACACAACGAAGAAAAACAGAAAAAGAAAAAAAGTAGCTGTTGTCTTCTTTCTTCTTGCCTCCTCGAAGCGCACCACTCCCGAGAGAGAGGAACCAAAGAAAAAACACAAGCACAGCCATGTTAAGAAGTGCGATGTCAGTGATGCGGTGCCTGGAGAAGACACACACATCTTTATTACCCTGTCGTCGTCTCCCCTTTCGCCTTCAATCCGTGGTGGGGACGATGTGCTCCAGAAGGACAAGAAGCACACACCCACACACACGCAGTTGTGCAGACTGAGGCACGAACAATAGGGAGGGAAGGGAGAACGAAACAAGGAAAAAAAGAACATAATAATGCGAACGAGAGGTTTGCCACATAAAGGCGATTGGGATGCGCAAAGTGAAGGGGAACCCTACTTGTTGGACCCCTGCACGGCGCGGTCCACCGTGCGTGCGAGCATGAGTGCGGTTTCCTCCGTGAGCCCGGCCATGTTCGCCCGACCCGTCAGGGTGATGAACACGTTGTGATCCTGGCAGAACTGGCACTGCTCCTTGGTCAACCCGAGGAAGGAGAACATGCCGATCTGATTGACCACGTGCTCCCAGGTGCCGGGCGTGCCGAGACGCTTCAGCTCATTGTAGACGAGCTCACGCATCCGGCGAATGCGTCCAGACATCATCTCGAGCTCCTCCTCCCACTCCACCCGCAGATCGGGGCAACCAAGGATCGTATCGACGATGCGGGCGCCGTACGCGGGTGGCGACGAGTACTCCGCACGAACAATGGTCTCCATGTGGCTCTGAAGCGTCTTGACGAGCGAGGAGTCTTTCAGCACCACACCGAAGCACCCCACGCGCTCGCCGTAGAGCCCCATGTTCTTCGCGTAAGACTGCGCAACCACCACCTGCAGACCCTTCTTCACGAACGTGCGCGCCGCGTAGGCGTCGTTGTCGAGGCTGCCGCTCGCGTAGCCCTGGTAGGCGGAGTCGAAGAAGACCTGGTGCTGCGTGTTGGCGAAGAGGTCGGCCAGCTCGTCCCACTGCGCGTGGGTGGGGTCGACTCCCGTGGGGTTGTGCGCGCACTGGTGGAGCACGAAGACGGAGCCGGCCGGTGCGTTGAGGATGTCCTCCTTCATTCCTTCAAAGTCCAGCGCGCGGGTCTGCGGGTTGTAGTAGCGGTACTTGCGGATGTTCTTCCAGCCTGCCTGCGCGAAGATGGCGTGGTGGTTGGGCCACGTTGGGTCGGAGAAGTACACACAGGCCGTCTCGCCATTGAAGACATTCGCGATCAGCCGCGCACCAAGAGCGAGAGCCCCCGTGCCGCTCAGCGTTTGGCAGCCCACCACGCGTTCACTGTCGTACTCGCTGCCGAGGAGCATGTGGAGAGACTTGTCCACAAAGGAGGCCAGGCCACGCATCGGGAGGTACTCGTGATCGAGATTCATATCGAGGAGACGACGCTCTGCCTTGCGTACTGTGCGCAGCGGGTAGGGCTTGCCATTCTCGTCGCGGTAGGCGCCGATGACCAGGTTGGCCTTTGGCTCTTCGGCGGCCGCGGCGCGGGTTGCCAGGGCGAAGATCGCGTCCGGGGGCAGCGGCGACAGAGACGCAAAGACGTCTTCGGAAGTCATCTTCAGAGCACGTTGAGGTGGGTGAGAGTGTGTATATGTGTGCGTGAGGCAGAGGGTGTAGAGGCAGAAATAATGGCGAGAAACGTCTTCTGACGGTATGGTGAATCGTTGTACACACACACACAAAAAAAAAAAAAGGTTTGGAGAGGGAGGAGGAAGAGAAGAGGTAGCGGAGGGAGACGTGCCATACCAACGCACCAAGCAAGGCAATCTCATTCAGTGATGGTGAGAGGTCACACGAAATAGGCGTGGGCCTTGAAAAAAGAGAGAAGCCGTGTGTGTGTGCGTGTGCGTGCAGGACGGAATGCACAGGTAACCGTCCTCACTCATTCAGATCCCAAGGTCGTCCTGCGCACACACGCAAACAGTGAAAAGAGTGAATGAGAACCACAGCAAGACAAGAGACCCGCTGCTATGGGTGCCGTACGCACATGCATACACGCGTATTGCACGCTCAACTCGTCATCTCACTGTGCGTTCGTGTCACTACTCGTGTCTCATTCTTTCTTCTTTTGAACACACCCGTACACACCACACCACATACACTACACCGAACGTGTCAACTTCTCCCAATGACGGGTAAACGGACAAAAGAAGAAGAAAAGAGGAGTTTGAGAAAAGCAGGATAAATAGTGTCAACACACACTCACACACATGCACACACAAATACAAGAGAAAAAAACGAACTGTACCACCCAGTGCACGTGATTCATCCTGTGGGCTCACGCCTCCTGGGGCGTTGCCCAGAGAGCAAGAGACACATCTTTTTTTGATATCCTTTTCAGTGCTCTTCGTGTCTCGCACACACACACACAGACAGCCACGGTGCCTGTGGCTACTCTGCTCGGCGCATCAGGTCCGTCAATTCGGCGCTGTCTTCTCTGCGTGTGACAACGATGGTGATGAAAGCACTCACGGCCACAAGCGCCGCGAAGGCGAAGGCCTCCCCTGAAAACGAGAGCCGCTCTCCATACTTGAAGTGAGCGACAACGGCGATGATGGCAAACGTTGGGACGGTGAAGAGGCTAAACGAGACTACAGTCATTTTCGAGAGCAGAACCGCCGTGGTGAGCTGATAGACCACAAAAGCCGCCACCGACATGAGCAGCGTCTGCCAGGCACACGCGTACCGCGAAAGTTGTGAGGGGAGAAAAACACCGTCCATGGCCCACGAGAGCCCGAACGTAGCAAGCAGAGAGAGTGGCATGTGCGTGGCCATCAACCACATCACGGAGCACTCCAGCTCTTGAGAGAGCGTGGACAGCGTGAGCCAGTAGGTCCCTGCGCTGGCGACGGCCAAGAGAGTCGTCACGAGCTGCACTGAGGTGAAACCCCGGTGCTTCAGGACAAATCCCAAGACACACATGGCGATGACGGCCAGTGACACGTACACCGCTTGGCGCCGGCGGCGCGACGCCTCTGCCTTGAGGACGCAGCCTTCACACGACAGCGCAACACCCGCCATCGCCGGCACCGCGAGCACAAACACCGCCTCGTGAGTACCGATGGGACCGAGCAGCAGTGAGCTCTGCAGCATCACCACACTCGCGGCGAAGGTCGGTGCCAGTGTCCAGACATACTGCGCCGCCACTCGAGGTCCCTTGATGCGTCGTGCGAGCCGCGCCGCGAGCAGCACCACCGTGAGGGCACACACAGCCAACGTACCGAGTGTCGCGGCGAAGGGAAACAAGTATTCCAAGTAAAGATTCTTGCTCCAGGCGATCACGCCGACACAGCTTGCCACATTCAATGCAATAAAGAATGTGAGTACAGTAGGCTGCATCTTCACACTGTTTCTATCTCAGAGTTGCTCACTGCGTCAGGTCGTAGCTGGTCTAAATCTCGTCTTGCGTATTCGTGCACGCGCTTGACTCGGCAACAAGCGTCAAAGAATAAAAAACACACACTACCAACCGACAACAACAAAACCAAGGAGGGGAACTGACCGGACACAGGCAAGACGAAGGATGGATCGCAGGACAGAAGGGCGGACACAGCGGATGATGATGACAATTGAAGAGGAGAGCAACAGAGGATGCCGTGCCCACGCCCTCCACTTCCCTCTCACACAGACACAGAGACGCGAGTATCACTGACCGTCTGAGAGGGAAAGGGAGAGAGGGGGGACGGAGAAGAGGCGACAAAGCACTCGTTCAGAGCCCACTTGTGGCTCTTACCGACGGGCGTCGGCGGCGCTGCTAACGAAGCCGACAACGTCGCCATGAGCGCGCATGCGTGGGTGGGGGAAGGAGGAGAAGGGTGGTGATGGTGGTGACTTACACATTTACCCCTGTGCCGCACGGCGCAGGGATCACAGGCAAGCAAGAAGGGCGATGGGCTGTTATGCGGCAAAAGAAAAAAGCCAAGGGTAAAAACCAAACTGTACCACCAGAAAAAGAGAACAAAGAAACACACACACAAAGAATACAGGTGGAGTGGGGGTACGATGACTAACCAACACTCGCTCGCGCCTTTTCTCTCTCTCTCTCACGCTTACACACACGCGGCAGGCAAATCGACGTGAACGGCCACGAGCGCACTCACGCTTTTCCTGCCGTCGAGATGTCGGTGCGTGGCTTCGTGGCGGAATCATCGTTCACGAAAGCAACGCTCATCGCCGGTGCCCTGTCCTTCTCTTCGTCCGCTTTGCGGCGTGCAGCGAGCGCGGCCTCCTCTGTCTTGATGTGCGTGTATGAAAACACGCCGATGAGTGTCAGGAGGATACCAACGACCGTGCGCGTCGAGAGCTCGTCGCCGAAGAAGAGAAATCCCAGCGAAAGGATGACACACAGCTTGAAGTGGCCGAGCACGTTGTACGTGACGGGAGAGGTCTTCCCAATGACAAGAAAAGTCGAGACGTTGACAAAGAAGGCGAATCCGCAGGAGATGAGGATGTAGAGTGTGGCCTGCGCACTGGGCCACTTAAACTCAGGGCTCAGCACAGGGTCGACCAGAAGCACGAGGAAAAACAAAAAGACGGAAGAAATCGGCGACTGGTACAACAGCAGCTGCAGGCTGTTACACTGCAGTCCCTTCTGCGCCGTACCGACAAAAATCTGGTACATGCACGTGACGAGCAACGCAGAGAAGGCGATAATGGTCCCAAAGAGATTCGCCTTTGGATCACTCACAGTGGCAATAGTGACGCCTACACACGTCACGACAAGCGTGAGCTTCACCTTGCCTGAGAAGTGCTGGTGATAGAACAAGGTCTGCAGCACGACCAACATGGGCGTCGTGAGCACCTTCACGAGCTGGTAGAATCCAACGGTGTTGTACACCAGCGAGATGTTCGTCAGCGCGACGAAGCCGCAGAAGCACGCACTCAGCGGCACCACGTCCATGATGTTCAGCTTCTTAAAAGTGAACATACCCATGGCCAGGCAGATGAGGGCGCCGATGGAGGTGAACACACAGTGAAGGAATGTCAGCGTGGTCCCGTACGGGAAGTCCATGTCCTTGAAGATGCGCTTGTTCACGTAAATGATGCCGATCGAGCTCACCGCATTCAGCGCTAGGCACAAAGGCACCTGCAGTGCGTCAGGAATCATCGTGATGAACTCGTGAGTTTTTCTTCTTTCTTAAAATTTTTCTGAGAAGGATTGCTTACGGTCGTCAACCGCCCTAGCCACTAAGCGCTGACAGTGAGGGTTGGTCTTGACCCCGAAGCGTGTTTCCGCGACTTGAGCAATAAATGGCGTGCCAGGGCAACAACAACACCACCCAACCACACGGACGAATGAGAAAGAGAGAGAGAGAGAGGAGAAAGGGCGTGGCGATGAGCGTGGTGAAGAGTCACTCACGTTGTTGGTGTGGAACTGACTGCTGACCAAATAAAAAAAAAGGGAAATCAACGCGAGAGATTTCCCATCTTGCCTACCAGTGCGTGCCGAAACAGGCACAACAACAAGAGCCTCTAAAGAGAAAAGAGGGAATGTGCGAATAGTTTCCCTCTGGTAATATTGGGATCAGCGGCACGTGTGCGTGTCACAGCCGTTCATGCGCCTTATCCGACTCTCCGCTCTCGCTTCGGCTTTCGCTGCCTTGTCCGCGGGACGTGCTTTTTTAGATCATTGATTCAACTCGATCCACATGTGAGATCATGGAACGAGATGCGATGATGGTATGGGAGAGAGAGAAAAAAAAAGAAAGAGCATGATATTGTTGTGAGAGAAACGACGAGAGAGCAAACCAGGCAAATGAGTAAACAATAGATGGACTGACAGTGCCCGTTGCACACCACCAATGCCACACGCGCGCAGGTGTGTGAGTGTGTGTGATGAACGCTCCGTCGTTGCGCGGCACACCCAACAACACTGTCACCGGCTATGCAGGGTCCTTGACAACAAACAGGGAACAGACATATATATATATATGAGTCGCCTGTGAGAACGCACGTGGCGGGAAAAAAAATTATCAACAATACCTGAAGAAAAGAAGGAGCAAGTGCATGATGAGAGGCCTCTTCACGTCCTCTGGTCGCTGCGCTGCTTCTTCGGGGCCCATCACGTTTCAACTGCCCTGACAACTGCGAATGGCCCCTTTTTTTGATTAGTTTGGTTCGGAGGGAAGTGTGGGTGGAACAGCGGAGATTTCCCCAACATCCGCATCACACATGACCCTTAATGACAGTTATGCGCACGTGGGCCGAGGAGATCAACAGCGAATTGTTACTGTGCCTGTGTGCGTGTGTGTGCGTGTGTGTATTGTGGCGCTTAGAGCTTCCCACCTTTGACGTCACGCACGGCGCGGTCTACCGTGCGTGCGAGCATGAGTGCGGTTTCCTCCGTGAGCCCGGCCATGTTCGCCCGACCTGTCAGGGTGATGAACACGTTGTGATCCTGGCAGAACTGGCACTGCTCCTTGGTCAACCCGAGGAAGGAGAACATGCCGATCTGATTGACCACGTGCTCCCAGGTGCCGGGCGTGCCGAGACGCTTCAGCTCATTGTAGACGAGTTCACGCATCCGGCGAATGCGTCCAGACATCATCTCGAGCTCCGCCTCCCACTCCGCACGCAGCACCTTGTCGGTCAAGAGGAGGTGCGCAATGCGGGCGCCGTACGCGGGTGGGTTTGAGTAGGCGGCACGGGTGATGCTCTCCAAGTGGCTCTTCACCACCGGCACACGCACCTTGGCATCCTTCGTGACGACCACTGAGAAGCACCCCACGCGCTCGCCGTAGAGCCCCATGTTCTTCGCGTAAGACTGCGCAACCACCACCTGCAGGCCCTTCTTCACAAACGTGCGCGCCGCGTAGGCATCGTTGTCGAGGCTGCCGCTCGCGTAGCCCTGGTAGGCGGAGTCGAAGAAGACCTGGTGCTGCGTGTTGGCGAAGAGGTCGGCCAGCTCGTCCCACTGCGCGTGGGTGGGGTCGACTCCCGTGGGGTTGTGCGCGCACTGGTGGAGCACGAAGACGGAGCCGGCCGGTGCGTTGAGGATGTCCTCCTTCATTCCTTCAAAGTCCAGCGCGCGGGTCTGCGGGTTGTAGTAGCGGTACTTGCGGATGTTCTTCCAGCCTGCCTGCGCGAAGATGGCGTGGTGGTTGGGCCACGTTGGGTCGGAGATGTACACGCAGGCCGTCTCACGGTTCAAGGCGTGTCCCAGGAAAAGGGCACCTGTGGAGACCGCCCCTGTACCGCTCAGTGTCTGACAGCCGACGATGTGATCGGCGCTGATGGCGTCGCCGTAGAGCAGGCGCAGCGAGGCGGCAACGAACCCTGGGTGACCGGCGATGGGAAGGTACTCGTGATCGAGATTCATATCGAGGAGACGACGCTCTGCCTTGCGTACTGTGCGCAGCGGGTAGGGCTTGCCATTCTCGTCGCGGTAGGCGCCGATGACGAGGTTGGCCTTTGGCTCCTTGGCGGCCTTCGCACGGGCAGCGAGGTGGAAAATCCCGTCCGGGGGCAGGAGCGAGAGGGAGGCCCAGTTGTCCGTCGGCATGGTCGTGTGGCTTGTGACGTGGGAGACTGTCACAAAGGAAAAGAACGAAGAGAGAGGGAACACCAAAGAACGAGAAGAAAGGAGGCAAAACAACGACGGCAAACAGCTCCGGCTGCTGCGAAGACGGACCCGGTAGATGAGAGAGAAAGAGAGGGAGAAGCGTGTGTGGGCGGAAAGGAAGACTTGCAAGTGTGGTCATGCCGTGCAGTGGCAGTAGGGAGAGCCGACACGGACTCCTGTGAGTCGCGGGGGCCACACCGCGCCGCACGTCACCCTTCCATGGATCGAAGACGGAGCGAGTGTTGGAAGGCTCGGCGACCTTTTTCGCGTGACACCGTCGGCACCTCTCACCGCTTAACCGGCGCGCGTCAGCGGAGGCTTGGACCCGGGAAAGCCGCGCCATGAATGCGAGTAAACACATACAGTTGTGCGTCCACACTTTTTGAGTGAACTCCTCGCTGAAAGTGAAGGTAGAGGGCTTCGTCATCTACGTCATCGATGGCCCATGTCACTGGGCTGTCTCTCTCTTGCATCGACACACTAGGCCACGATGCTCTGAAATATGCAAGCACAGAAGAAAGTATAAAACGAAACAAACAAAACCAGGAGCAAACAAAAGAAGCATAACCCTGCACATGCCAAGGCGTCTGTGTGCGCGCGGCCCGAGCACTCGCGGTGAAGTGGAAAAACAACAGCAATTTCCTTCCACCGCCGTCTCCTCCCACGGGACCCCCCACTTCCCCTCCCCCTCCACTTCTGACTGCTTACCGCCAGCCGATAGAGAGAGTGGGTGACAGGCGGGGGGGGGGGAGGGGCGCTATGGCGAGGGTGCTGGCCGACGCTGAGAAGCAGAAAGCACATCCGCGAGGGTTTCATGAACGGATCCACGCTGCCCTGCGCGCCGAGCTTCTTCCAGCTGCAGCACCGTCAGCACATCCTCCGGCACCCCACTCGCGGAGACGCTCTGCTCAAGGAGCATGTTTTGCCACGGTTGCTGGAGGGAGACCCCGCGCGGCCGGCTCAGCGAGGCTGACAAGAAGGCACCGCCCTGGCTAGGCGCGGTGAAGGCGGTGGCGCTACTCCGCCGAGCAGCTGGACTCGGCAGTGCACTGGACGTGGCTCGGTGCGTCGCGACGCCCGCGTGGCTCGGTGCGGCTGCGTCGGCGAAGGTACACGAGGGGCGCGCCAGGCTCGCCCGTGAGAAAGGTGACGCCCCGATGAACGGCGTCAGCGGCGAGGTCAGATGGCCAGCGGACACGGAAGGGAGGCTGCGGCGGCGTCGTTCACCACTGGCTGTCGGCGCGGCGGCGAAGAGTACAGCGTCTGTGGTACCGCCAACACCAGCCGTGCGTGCGACGGGGTAGAGGGCGTGCAACGTGGATAAGGACATACTTGGACGAGCTGTCATGCCCGTACTCACCGGTGCGCGCGACGACGACGACGGCGAGGGCAGTGGACTGATCAGTGATGGTGGTTGTCCCAACGCCTGAAAAGCAGCCTCGCCACCGCCACCACCGCCTCCACTGGCGGCGCCTACAGACACAGCTCGGAAGCGCCGACCGTGGTGAGCCGGTTCCGTCCACGGGCCCGGTGCCGGCTTGATGGACGGCTGTGAGAGGGGCAGCGACACTGACCCCTCCCCTTCCCCCTCCTCCTCTCCGCTCGGACGCGTGCTGCTGACGTGACCGCCACTTTGTCTGGCGGTGAGCGCGGGGCTCCGCAGAGACGGCGTGGACTGCGCCACCCCAAATATTTCGCTGAAATTGCGCGTCTGGTCCAGAGGCACAGAGGCCTCCTCGCCCTTCTCATCCGAGGTATGCTCCGCGCGTTGAGTCAACGCCGTCGTCGCCGCATCACCTGTCACTCCCTTTGCCTCGCCCTCGTCGTCCCGCTCTCGCTGCGTCGGCGGCGGCGGTGGTGCGACGACCTGCGTGGCGTCCGACTGGCTGCCGCTCGCGGGTGTCCGTGCGGCTGCATAGCCAGGTAGGAGCATCACCGGATCGCTCAACATCAGTCCATTCTCGAGCGGCGTCATGACGTGGCTGTCACCCACCTGCGGACTGACACCGGTGGGGCTGAGAAGCCTGCGGGAGGGCTCGGAGAGCACATCGAGCCCCACCGACTGCTCGAGGAGAATTTGCTGCTGCTCGAGCTGCTTCTCAAGGGCGGCCTGCACGACGACGTCCGCGGCCGTGCCACCCCAGCTCCAGAATCCACCACCCTCTGGGTGCGTGGTCCCACAGCCCCCACTGTGATTACTGGTGTTGCGGTTGTTGTTGTTGTGGCCGATGGCCGCGACGCCCTGACTTGCCTGCATCGAGGTGAAGGAAAGCGCACGCATGACATCGTACACGGCAGACAGGGCCGTCCGACTCCGGCCGCGCGGCGGTGACGTCGTAACGTCCGTGCTCGCCTCCGCAGCAACACTGAACGGCCGCTGTGCCAGTGCGGCAGCTTGCTCTGCGCCGGCGGTACTCGTGTGGCGTGTGGGCGACAGTGAGTTGCCAGCACACGAGGCGTCGCGAAGAAACTGCGTGACGGCGTCGAAATGAAGCCCCTTCTGTCGGCTCCGGGAAGCCGATGGCGCGGCGGACTCATCGAGCGGATTGGTCGTCGCATCGCCCACCACCACCACCGCCGCTGCCGCTGCTGCGCCACTCTGACCGGACGCGTACGCCCGCGCATGTGCGTGATGCTTGGCTTCCATGAGACGGCCAAGATCGTCTGCGATGGCGGTCGGAAAGGCGCCCCATGCGCGAGGATCGATAAGGACATCCTCCCTGTCCAGTGTGAATGGAGGCCACTGCATGACCCCGCGCAGCGCCACGTCTTCTGATTCGACGAGCTGGCTCTGACTGCTCTGGGCACTGAGGGCAAGATCGTGGCGGTCGGTGAGCGGGGATGAGCCCACACGGCTTGACTGTACCTCACCGGATGCCGCCTCGCGCTCCTTGCGCTGAAACGCGCGCGCCCACTCCGGCATCCGCTGGCCCAAGAGAAGCTGCAGCTGTGCGACGCGCTCGGCCGGAGTGGACCGTGCGGACGCCAGCAGCGGAGGCAAGTCCCCCTCGTCGTCGTGCACCGCGAGCCCCAGAGACGCACAGCCAGGGACCAACGTCGGCGACGAAAGAGGCGGCCGCTGGGTGAGCGAGGCGACTGTGAGTGGTGGTGGCGGTTGAAGGCCGGTGCCCAGGAAGGGATAAGTGGAGGAGGCGTTGTTGCCGATCATCGTGCTGGCAGTCGAGCCACGACGCCAACTCGCCAGCGCGGCCCGACCGCGTTGAGTTGTGAGATTTGTCGGTGTCACACAAGCACTTCCGGTCCCTCCTTCGCTTTCCTCTTCTTCTTCATCGGTCTCACCACCTGCGTGACGGGGGGAACGGTGCCGCCACCGTCCGCGATCACCACGGCCCTCCGCGCCTTGGGCTGTGCCATCCGCCCCCTCGACCGATTCGTGCGTCTGCGCGTCCGACTCCCCGTCACTCAGAGAGAGGACATCGAGACCCTTGTCCGCGCCAGGCATCGGTGCCTTTCCCCGCGCCGCCTGTGAGCGCCGACTGAAGCCCGTGTCTGTGGCGGCGCGCGTGTGTGTGGTGGCGGTGGAGGCGGTGGACATAGAGTCGTTACGTGGCACAACGAAGGCGGGTAAGCTCAGTGTCACGGTCGGCGCGGCCTCCGCCACAGTGCCACCGTCGTCGCCATCGTCGGTGCACTTGTCAGAGGCGAGACTCAACCGTTGATCACCGCTGCGCAGTGCCGCTTCCGCGGCGTTCTGGGGAGATGCCGGAGGTGGTACGAGACCGGCCACGTTCGGTAAGCTCAACGACACCACGGGCTCGTCCACCGCAACGTCGTCGTTGCGGTTGTTGTGGGCCCCTGTCGCTGTGGGGTGATGCGCGCCAGTGCCAAACATGGGCAGTGCCGATAGCGAGGCTTCCGTGTGTGTGGTTTCCGAGGAAGTGGCAAAGCCGCTTTGGAAGTACACCTTGCGCGGCTTTCGCACTGGCGGATCGAGATGTACTCGGCCGCCTGGGTCGTCCTCGCCGTCCTCGCCTTCGATGCGTGGTGCGGGTACGCGGCCGAACAACGCACTCGTGCTGGGGGAGTTCATCATGGGCACCGCCGGTAGCTCATTCTCCAAGTCATCCATGTCGTCGTCGCCATCGTGGCCCCCACCCGCATCACCATCGCCCCCTGGTGAGATGTCCTCAGGTGCCGGCTCTGCGTAAAAGTACTCTGACGTCAGCGCGTACTCGGGCGGTGGCGGGGGCACCACAACATTGTCATTGAGTGAGAAGCTCACACTCTTGCTTTTGCTCTTCTTCTTCTTGCCGCTTTTCGGCACGGGCATTGTCTGTACATGACTGTCGTCGTCGTCGTCCCCGGCCCGCTGCGGTTCGCCGCCTCTCTCGTTGGCTACCTCGCCTGGCTCGGATCCAGGGTGATGCGGCTGGTGTGGCCCGACCGGCTCGCTGTGGTTCGCGCTCGCCGCGGTGTGTGACGGTGCAGAACCAGTAACCTTTTCCCCGCCAAGCTCTGGTGACGGTGGCATCGACAAGACGGTGGACACCGCCACATCGCCCCACTCACTGTCGGCGAGGGTAGGCGGCGGCGCCGATTCACGCTTGACGGGGTCGGCAGAGGCTTGCCACTCGTGCGTGGCCTCTACCTCCTCGCATTTCGGCTGCCCGCTGTGCGACGGCGTGGCGGTGGTGGATGCCATGACATCGAGAATAGGGACCACCATGGCCGCCCGGTGACGTGCTGTGAGCACGTTGACAGGCTCAAGCGGCTGCACACCAGGCACACCGGGTGGTGAAAGTGGCACGACGACAGAGGGACCTGAATCGGGATCACCCGAGTGTGAGAGGGGTGCAACCTGCTGCTTCCCTTGTTCCTCTTCCTCTTCATAGTCGTCAACGCTGTCGTCGCTACCGTCGCTGTCGCCTCTGAAGACGAGGTGCGGGACAAACTCCGCTGGCCGGAAGTGGAACAGCGGAATGAAGTCCGCACTGCCTCCCCCTTGCCCACTCTGACTGTGTATGTTGGTGACGCGACCACCCTTGTCGCCATCCAGTGGTGCGTTCAGTGGGCCACTACCGAGACGACCTGCCTGCTCACGCAGCGAGGACGAGCACTCACCTTCATCTGCCAGAGGCCCATTCATTGACGGCGGCGCAACCACCCCAGGGCTTGATAACGACTCGGGCACAGCGGCAGCCGCAGCTGTGGTGGTGGGCGGCAACGCCACGAAGCTGTCGTCGGTCATCAGGTTCGCTGTACTCACGTACGGCCCGAACGTGTGGGTGTCTTCCCAGGTCATGCGTGGGTAGTCGGGGCTGGTGTGGGCCGCTAGCCGGGCCGCCGCGGTGTCGCCAACGCCGGCCTCCCGTCGCCCTGCGGCACTCACCGCGCTGTCGTCGCGTGGGTTTGTCGGTGACTCGTCCACCTCAGAAACCGTCGCGCCGACCTCCGTGTGGAGACCAAAGGTGTTGACATAAGGCCCGAAGGTCTCTTCATCGAAAGGGTCGCGACCAGTCTGGGCGAGAGAGACACAGCCGCTCGTGGCCTGGCTGCTCGCGGCACGGCGGCGCTCTGCGGCCTGCAGTTGTCGCAAGACTTCATGAATCGACTGCGTGGAGGCCAGTGTGGCAGTGGTGGCGTCGAAGAGAGGGTCGTCGTCGTCGATGGGGGAGTGGCCGCGCGCGACGGTGTCTGTGCCGAGGACCGTTGGTGGCGCGACGTCGGGTCCTGTGCTATCCGCAGACGCACTCGCCTCCTGCTCACTGTGTCCGTCGTGCAAGTTTCTGTGGGCAATGGGCGCGGGGGTGGCCAAGACACCTGTGGAGGTATAAGAAGAGGCGAAGGACATCACGGACGCACCCAAATTGGAGAGGGGAGGTGCCACAAGAACTAACAACAACAACAGAAAAAAAAGCCTTCCAATGTACTGCGCGGGGAACACAGTCAGGCAAGCAATCGATACCTTGACGTTCACGCGTGCGAGCACCCCACAGACACAGACACGCGCACGGCACGACAAGAAGGAAGGTAGAGGGAGAGAGAGAGAGACCGTGAGGGTGCCACGTGACCAACGTAAAGGAGCCCGTTCACCCACGTACACACACGTGAACAGCCGTACCACGCGGTAAGACTGTCGATCTGCAAGTGCCAATGACGTAACCACAGAAGCAACTGACAACCCACTACGTGGTCGTCCCCTTCATTGCTCCCGTGTCCGGGCGGTCCTTGCCTGTTACACGACCTCCTTCTTGTCGTTGGCTGTACTCAAGACAGCCGGGAGATGTGAGCACCCATCTTTTTGCCCTTTATTTTTTTGCGCAATTTTCGCCACCACACTAAACCATCGGTGGTGGTCATGACCAGAGGGAACACACGTTGCGTCACTGCACGCTTCCGCACGCGCGCGAACGGCAACGGAAGAAGAAACAGAAGGGAGAAACAAACCTCTACGGCTGGCTGATTATGTGGGGTGGCGTAGTGCTTCGTCGCCGAGGTCCCACTGTCGGTGGGCTGTCCCACACCGGAGAACGCACCTCACTTTGACGAACTACACACACACACACACACACACAGGCTCGCAGGCTACGTGACGCTCCACCGACAAAAAAAAAAGATATTTGAGAAAGGCGACCTGTACATGCCCGAATGCCCCCCCCCTCCCCTCCCTCTTCACTCTTTACTGAGCTGTTCACTGGCAACGCTGATGCACCCCCTTAACCGAAACCGAAGCGAAGTGGGAGGGGTGGTTGGGCACTCCACAGAGCGAGAAGCAGATTACTTCGACAGAAAACGGTACATTTTGTGTGAGACGGAGCGCGCGGTGAGTTGAAAAGCAAACAAACGAACAAAAAAAAAACACCGTTGCCTGGGCAGTGTCGCCGGGAAAGGCGGTCGACGAAGCACGATATACGCGTGCGCACACCCACATTTTCGTTGCTCTATGAGGTAAGCGGCTCAACAATAATAATAAAGAACAACAGAACCAAATAGGTTCTTCTAGAACCCAAGAAGGAGGCAGTCGAGCAAATACATAACAGACACACAGGCACACACACACACACACACACACGTGGCAGCAGCAGAAAAAAAAACCAAAAGAAGAAAGGAAGAAGAAGAGGCTGTGCCGACTTCCACGAGAAGAAGCTAGGGAAGAAAGCAAAGCGAGGCGGAAGGAGAGAGCGAGAGAGCCTGTCTTTGGAGACAGCCATTGTCGACCATTAGCGCGACAACAAAAACAAATGTTTTTTTTTCCACACGCACACACAATCACACACAAAGGGGGTATAATAGGGAGAGATGGTGTGTGCGCCTGTGTGTGCGTGCGTGACCCGCAACGGAGGCTCATTCGGCAGCTTCTCAAACGGGGACGAACGCTGCTACCTCAGCGGAAAAAAAAAAGAAAATAGAAAAATCAAACACAAGAACAACACCAGCGGCACACGACAAAGAGGGCACAAAAATGAAACCAAAAAAAGAAAAACAATGTGCAGCGCGGCTGCTGCTCACCCTGTCAAGTCCACACCCTGGTTCGCACGGCGGTTCACCAACCACTCAAGGCCGCGAATCTGTGCGGCGGCATTCACGGGCGGGTGAGCCCGTGGAGACGACATGCCGCGATCAAACGAGATGCCCGTGTCGTCAGGCACTCGTGGGGGTGATGGTGTGCTACACACCACCCCTGGCTGCACAGGGGACATCACGCGAAAGACCACTTCACGCCCTGTTGGTGCGCGTTCGGGTGCGATGTTGCGCACGGCGGTGTATTCCTCCGCCGCCCCCACAGCACGCGGATACGGCTCTACCGGTGCGTTCAGCTGTGAGCCCGAGAACGATTCGCGGGTGTGCGCAGAGGACGAAGAGGAGCCTGAGCTGCGCGTGGAGGTGGGTGGCCGCGGGACAATGACGGGTGCCAGCAAAGACAATGGTCCAGGGTCTTGTCGAACGTCGTGGCGGGGCCGCGTCGCCATCACAGCTGTGGGGCCGCCACGCCCGCCAGGCGACCCAAACAAGGTATTGTGCAACGCTGCGAGAACCGCGCTAGGTCGCTGCACCCCCTGGTGAGCGTCACGGGCGGCGGCCGGCGCGGGTGAGGGCGTGAGTGAGTGGCTCCCCGGTGCCTTGACCTCCGTCTCGCCGATGAAACCGCCCGCCCGCGTCGCTACTACCTCGCTGGGCCCGACAGGCAAGACCGAGGTGAGCTGGGCCGCCCCGACGTCGGTCGTACCAAAGAGTGGGTGGCGCTCGTCGTCGTTGAGGCTGTCTGACATCGTGGTGGCATCTTCCCTGGAGGCGCCGCGCGATGAGGCGACGTTCGCGGATTGGAGCAGGCTGCCCGAGTGAAGGACCGCCGTGCCGCCACTGCTCGCCATACTCGGAGTCGGCCTCGTCGCCGGCGGCGCCGCGTGGTGGCCATTGGCGGTGGCCATACCCAGCAGCGTCGACGCCGATGTCCCGAAGGGATCGCACACGGACCGCATCATCGGGCCAAAGCAATCCTGGTTCCAGACACTCGCGCTGGCACTGCTCAAGTTCATCGTTGACGGTGGCGCCGGCGCGGACGGCGCGGGGGCCGCGACCTTGGGCAGCTCAGTCGAGGCTGGCACGTTGCCATACGCACCGCTACCCGTGGCGGCGTCGGTCTTGTTCAGCGACGGCGTTGGTCGAAAGCTCGGCGAAGGCGCGCTGCTGCCACTGCTGCCGCTGGGCATTCCTAGCCGTCTTCCTGCTTGCGCCGCGTCATGCGACATGGCAGACGGAGCCGCCCACAAGAGGGAGGATGGCCGGGCGGCCGCGGGCATGACCACACCACCACTGCCGCTGCCACCACCGTCCGTCGGCCCGCCCACACGCATGACGTCGCTGGTCGGCGCGTCCGCTGCCAGCGGGATAGGCGGCGAGCCGCCACCACCAACCACCCCTGCTTCCCTGCGCGCGGCCAACGGGGCGGCGCTGGCCCGGACGTGCGCGTGCGGTGTTTCGACAACACGTGGCGAGAGAAGGGCACTCCTCGTGTTCATGGACCTGTTGCCAAGGCTGCCTCGCCGCACCACCTCCTCACGGCCCGACATGTCCTGCCGAAACGGCGCGGCGGGCGCGACGGCACTGTCGGCCACGCTCGGCTCTGCGCTGCTCACGACCGGCTGTGCGGAATACGTGACCGCGATGTGCTGCCCCTCCAAGTAGAGCTCGATTTCTTTGGTATACTTGAGCACGTCGGCCGTGTACTGCCGAAGGCCGACTTGGCGGAGGGCACGTTGATTGCGCATGAAGGCTAGCGTGGCGCGGTCGACAACATAGTCGATGGAGTTGAAATCCCCTCGCACGGGAACAGCGTCCATGATTCCGCCAATGAGCTGTTCTCGCGTCTGTGATAAAGAGAGTGAGTGTGTGAGAAAACGAGATCCGATGACACTCAAGAAAAAAAAAAAAAGGGGCGTGTGCACGCGAGGTGGTAACCCGTGCTTTGCCCACTTGACGAACGCTTGTGACGACTGAGCGAAAGCACACACACACACACACACACACAGCCACCCTGTACACTCGTTTGGCGAGAACAAGCGTCGACAATGAAAAAAAACGCAAACAAAAAAAATCCACTCAGCTTAAAAAAATTTCTGCGCCGGAGCAACGATGGAAAAAGAAAAACGAATTGAAACTAAGTATAATGAATCGATCGACAGAAGAAAATGAGAATCGAGGGAAAAAAAAAAAGAAAAGTCAGAACAGAAGGAAAAAAAGCGGAAAAACAATTTGCGAAGGTGCACGTGCTGATAGCAATGCACCACCCGGCTCTGCGTCTGTGGAGGCGAAGGTGAACCAACAACGCTCGTGTGCACGCTCCAGAAGAAAAAGAAAAAAATGAAAAGGAAGAGAAGGTGGGGGGGGGGAGTGAGTGGAAATGGGAATCGAACCAACAACCACAACAAACCACAGCAACGTTAGAGATGCTTCACTGAGACAGACTAAGCTTTCGAAGCGCAACGAAGTTTGATCTCAGAGAGGCAATGAAACCGGCGCGAAAAAACAAACAAACAAACAAACAAGAGCAACCTGACAACAACAAATGCTGAAGGAGTCAACACGAGCCCACACAGACGAACCGCAGGTGTGGTCAGGTGATCCTCAGAATAAAAACGCTGTACGACTGTGCCGGCCACCAACAAATTATCCTCACCGAATGATCAAAGGGGTGGGGGGTGAGGGAGAGAGAAAACGGGGAGGAAGTATAAAAAAAGAAGAAGAAAAAGAAGAAGCGACTAGTCACCAAGCGCGACAACAACTGTAAATGTGCGTGTCCGGGTGCGCGCAACGTATGCGAGGGTGGCAGAAACGCAGACGCGATGGCAAAACAGGCCTGCTTTCAAGTGCCTGTGCGCTTGTGGAGGATTCCACACAGAGAGAGAGATCTTCTCACTTTTTCTTTTTTACACAGTCTCTTTTCCAATCGCGCAGCTTCGCCACACGCACAATCAAGTGACCAGCGATCGGCGCGCACGTGACGGTTCAGAGGGTGGACGACCTTAGGAATAAGATGAAAGAAGAAAAAAAAAAGGTGGTCGACACTACACAATGACGGGCTTGTTTTTTCTGTAGTGGGATCAAAGCCACCCTCACAGGAACACTCGTAAACAATGCTATGAGAGGGAGAGAGAGCCGACAGCGGTGCAGAAGTGGGCTAATGCACAAAAAAAAAAATACACGCACAACCACAGTATTCAAAAAAAAAAAAGGAGAGTGCGAGAGGAAAACGAAATGAAAAAAGAAAAGAATGAATCAAGACCCAAAACTATAACAGCAACAAAAAAAGAATGGCAGCACCCGTAATGGCGTGCCTTCAAATAGCGTTCCTAAAGACGGCCCTGTCTGTGCCGCGCCCTCACACACAAAACAACACCAACAACCCACCGCCGCCGAGGATGACGCACACGGGGAACGCACCATAAATGTAAAAAAAAAAAAGGTGAAGGATGAGGGAGAAAGACACAGAGGAGATGATATCAATGTGACACAAGAAAGAGAGAGAGAGAGGACGCGATAAGTGGAGTGCGTAACAACCACCAAAGCGTCTGCGCTCGATTTAGACCATGGCAACGAGCTCAGACAGGCGTGCGGATCTGACGGCCGTCATGAACACGCGCACGCGTTCTTTGTTTCTATTCTTTTTTTTTGTTTGTTGAACCTTCTCTTCGGCCCGAGAAATGAGCCAAGAAGAAGAGAAAAAAAGGTGAATAAGTAGGCGCGAGCATGTGCCCTACCGTCGCCTCTCTCCGTCTTCACAGAATTCTCGCCACACCATCGACAACAGCATCAGCATCATAATCCGAGGAAGCGCCGTGTGCACGTGCTGCCCTCCCTCTCCCTCATCGCCTCGTCGCTATGTGAAGAGTCGTGCTTGAAGTGCCGGTTCCCCGCTTTCTTCGTACTCGCTCCGCGTGACGATCATGCCCGACGTGAACGTGGACAGCTGCGAGAGTACACAAATACCAAACCACGGTGCGGTCGCGCGGGAGGCGGGTGCCACGAGCCGGATCGGCGATCCCTCGGGTACACGCGTCTGCAACTCATGGAAACACCGCTGTGCGAAACCGGCGACGAGGCTGCCGCCGCCAGAGAGCACAATGTGCTGTCTCAGTGACGCCACCAGCTCAGGTCCTGCACTCGCGATGGCGTCCTGCACGTGTGTGATGACACCGTCACCTTCTTCGCCGACTAGTGATGGATCGAAGAGCACTTCGGCTGCGTAGCTGCGCGCCACGGCGCCGACCTCAAGCGTGCTACCATCCGGAAGCGTGTAGTCCATTGCAGGGACAGTCTCTTCCGCAGGGGTGCTCCACAACATCGCCCTCGGTGGCGGTGACGAGGCCACGCAGCAGACGCTTTCCTTCACCTCGCAGAGCAGTTGCTGCTCGGCTACACTGCCTGTGCCAAGCACAGCCGACGACCCGGACACGCATCCGCCACTCTGGCGCAGCAGCGTCTCGAACAAGGCTGTCACGGCGGCGCCACCCGTTGCCCGCCCGTCGTGGCGCTGCAGCGCACCGGGTATCGAGGCCCCTGCAACGGCTGCCGCGGTGCTGACGACCTGATGACCGACCTCCAACACCACACCTGTGGTGGCACCCGTCGCGTACAGCGCGAGCAGCGGTGCGACGCCGCAGAAAACGCCGTTCCAAGGCCGGGGCGGCATCTCAGCGTGAGCGACACCACGCCGGCGTGGTCTAACAACGGCCCCTGCAACGGCATCCTCGTCGCTGCTGCCACCGCCCTCAAGGTAGTACTCGACCAGCCGTTGGCGCTGCTTGCGTGAGGCGAAGGGGTGCTCGACGAGCGCCAGTACAGACTCATCGGCATTTGACGCGTACTGTGCCACCGCCAGCCCGTCTGCCTGCGTCAAGAGACCCTTGGCGGCAGACCAGTCTTGCACGACACCGCGCTGAATGGGCGTGCGCAGACGCAGCAACGCACGCTGGGCCATGGCGTCGTTGCCGACGCACGACACAGGTACGTCATCAGGGCAGAGCACGCGTGGGAAGCGTGGAGTGCCGCAGACGGATGGCACGGTCGTTGGCGCGACCGCCGTGCTGGCTCCGACCTTGACGCTATGAGAACCAACATCGACAATAAAAGCGCTGGTAGCCATGGCGCGCAGAGCCGTAAGCTAACTCGAAAGCAGAGCGTGTGCGTGTGTATAGAGGGAAGGGAAGGGGGACATGCAAATGCAAAAGACGCGATGATGTCAGGGAGAGAGAGAGAGATTGACTGTGTGGCTCACGAATCACTGCTTACTCACCTTCTCGCACTGCTCCCGCCTGAAACAGTACCACACGTGCGTGTGTCAACGCACCTCATCACACGCTAAAAAGCTTCTCAACTTGGGCGATTATGTGCGTGCGTGTGTGTGCTCGTCATTCACTCTTATTTTTTCCTGTTTCTGTTGCTCCTCTCTTCATCCACAGCTAGTTGAACAAAACGCAAGACAATTTTCGTCTGCACGTGCTTGGACTATCAGTACCATTGCGAACCTGCCAGAGCGGTGCGGCGTAGAGCTGATTCCCCTCCTCCTTGGTTGACTCATTGCGCGTCTTCACTCTCTGTTTCTCTCTCTCTCTCTCTTTTTGCTCCGGCCCATATCGTGGACGCACGCCACGCACGCTGGATCTCTCAGCGGTGTGCCGTCTATTTTGCATGATGTGGGGGGTGACGCAGGGGTGGCGACTAGGTGCCGCGAGAGAGTGAACGCAAAATTTGATCCATATCCAGGTTGATCTGGTCCAGCTCTTGCAGTCCCTGTGAGATGGCGCGTTGACGCTCCTCGCTCAGCCGTGGCGAGCGACCGGGCGAGGTGGTTGATGATGGCTGAGCCAGCCCTACCTCGCGCACGTCAGACCTCTCCGGAGCCACGCGGTATGCCGCTGATGCGTCAGAAGGGTTCGCGGCTGCGGGCGACGGCACGTGCCCCTCACGCGCGGCGCTTGATCCAACGGGTGTGCTTGCCTGCGGTGTCTTCATATCCGCACCGGGCGCGGTGGGGGCCCGGACAGGAACAGACTCGCGCGGGGAGTGCGGCCGCAGACCCACCAGCCGCCCGCTACGCGAGCCCACCGACGACGCGCGCGAGGACGCCACCGAGGCAAAGCTGCCATTGCGCACAGACGCGGCGCCACTCGTCTCGGGAATGGGTATATCGACACCGCCACCGCCACCACCGCTGTGGGCTGCCACGGGTGCCGCATCGGCTCCTTCGGCACGCGCGCTCGCCACGTCGTGTGTAGACGCGGAGAGGCTATCGCTGCGGCGCCGTTCGCCCACGTAGCGCTTTCGAGTCGTGCTGCTCGGTGCGGCACCCGAGCGCGGCGTCAACGGCGGCTTAGCGTCTGTTGCCACCGCCGTGGGGCGCGCGGGCGCTGTGGAGGAGGACGCGACCGGCAAGTCACCGCGTGGCGTGGACGGCGTGCTGCTGGGGCGACGACAGGTGAGCTCACGTTCGACGGAGAGGGTGCTGGGCGGCGCGATGAGCGGCTGCACCGCGGCCTCCGCGGCGGCAATCGCTTCTGTGTGCCCCGCCACACCACTCCCCCTCCGCTTACGCCGCTTGCCTTCCGTGCTTCGTGTGCCTGATGCTGCCTTGCCTCCCGCCGTGTCGGTGTTGCCGTCTTCATCGACGACGGTGGCGGTGGCTTCATCGATCGGTATTGTCAGGCTCGCCTCTGAGAGCGGGCCGCTCGCGAGCGAAGAAGTCGCTGCAGGGGCGCCCACCGCACCCTCAGCACGCGCAGAGGCACGGTGCGCACGCGACGAATCACCAGCCCCACGTGTCCGGGTCTCCACGGTTTCACTGCCGAGCGTGAAGAGCATCTTGGTCGGGGTGGAGCGCGTGCTGCGTGTATCACCGACTCCGCCGCCCTGTCGCAGGAGCGGTGAAGGTGGCGTACGTGAGCCATCGTCCCGAGCCTCTCCCGCACTCTCCACAGGCGGCGCGGCAGCGGCGGCGGTCACGGTGATCACCGTACGCCCCTCACGCGAGCCGGCGACGGCTGGTTGCGCTGGAGGTGGTGCCGACGGGAGCGCGATCGGCATTTGGAGCAAATCCGCGTCGAAGCCGTGGTAGGCCATGCCGCGCGGCGTTTGTGCGCGCTGCAGCCGCCGCTCAAGCAATTGAATGGAGCGGTGGCTTTCGGCAGCGGTGCGCTGGTAGGCCTCCTCCGCGCTGAGGCGCAGACGGCGCTCCTCCTCGATGGCGTTGCGCAAGGCGTGAATGTGCGCCTGCGCGGCCATCCACTGTGCCACCGCCGCCTCCACATCCGCGTCCCCCGCGTGCTTCTCACGGAGCCGGTTGGCGAGGAGCTCACCTGGCAGTCCCGAGCTTGGGGTGGCGACGGCGGGCGAGGCTGTGCCTGGGCTGCTCGCACCGGGTGTTGAGTGAGCACTGCCGTCAGGGTTGTTGTTGGCGTGTACCGTGGCCAGATCCAGCGGGGGCACCGTCGTGGTCGCGGCGGCGCTCGCCACACTGTCTTGCCGCGCGCGGCGCTTCTCCTCCGCCTCAAGCCGAGAGCAGCGGTGCTCTGCGGCCTCGCACCGTGCGCGCATCGCAAGTAGCATGGTGTCAGCGCTGCGCATCAGCCGGTCCAGCTCGTGAATGACGCGTTCTTGCGCCATGACCTTCTCCTCAAGCTCGATCACCCGCAGTGTGGCACCTGGCGCGTCGTGAGGGCGGCTCACGGCGGCGCTGCCGGATGATTGTGATGTCGTCGGGTGGTGCTGCTGCATGGAGGCGAGCGACGCGGTGAGTGCGACGTTCTCGCGCTGTTGGGCAGCGAGAGCCTCATGTAGATGCCGGATCACCTTGTTGCCTTCCGTCTTGAACTTGTCGAGCAAGCGCAGAGCTGTGTTGCGCTCCTCGAGCACGCGCTTGTACGCGGCGGCATCCACCGCGGTCGTCCCATCACCCTGAAAGAGATCCCTCTCCGTGGCCGCCGCCCCGTGCACCCCTGCGGTGGTCGCTGCGGCTGATGGAACGGACGCCGGGCGAGGCGTGTGCACCTCGGCGTCATGCGGCGAGACAAACGCTTTTCGGCTCTCCGCCGCGTGGGGAGGCGGGGTCGTCTCCGGTGGCCGCCGATGCGGTGAGCTCAGCACCTCAAACGGCGGTGGCTGTGGCTGCGGTGAGCGGACCGCGGAAGACACCGAGCCCGCCCTGACCTCACCGCTTCCTTGGCGCGAGGCGTGCGAGTGGGCGCGACCTTCACGGTGAGCGCTGCGTGACGAACCGCGACGATGGCGGCGCGCGGCGACCGCGGCGGCCTCATCGTCTTCATCATCCATGAGTTTTGGTTCCGCGATGCTGTCCTCCGGCTGCGAGGGGAGGCGCTCCAGAAAGCGCTTTGAGTACGACATGACGGCTCACGTGCAGGCGACTCGGGACTGAACGTCGCGTCGAGGAAACACTGAAGAAGAAGAGCAAGCAACAACAACAAAAATAAAATCAAAAAAAAAAAACAGTAAAGCTATAAATGTTGTCGACAGAGCGATAGTGAACTACTTGTGTTTTTCTTTTTTGATACAAAGCCTCTCTCTGTCTCTCGGGACTCGGCACCTTTGGCTTCACCGCTTTCTCCTCTTCCCAATTATTACGGAGGAATGGATCAACGGAGGGGGGGGAACAGAGAGAGAGAGAGAGAGATCAGTTGCGTGACGAGGCACATGAGACGTGGTGAGTCAGGCTGTTCGCGTGCCGCTGCGGTCCTACTACCTGTGGGGCGCTATGAATCGTGCACGGCTCTACAGCCCAGCTAGAAAAACGAGCCTAGTATTCCTTTTCCGTCTTTCCGTCTTACCATCTTTTCCATTTTTTTTTCTTCGTCTTCTTTGCCGTTGTCTGCACGGTGCACGGCAAACATGGCTTAGTTCTGTAAAGAGGAATCACGCTACGTGCATGTGTATATGCGTGAGCGTGGTGAAGAAAACAACAACAACGACAACAAGAGGAACTGTCTTACTGACTCATTCACCCCCAGCTGTCCATGGACAACCTCCCGCTCCTCCCCCTCCTATCTCGGTGACGGTCCTTCACGGCTGCGGTGACGATCCCTGTGTTGACTGCTGAGACGCTGCGAGGAACTGCTTCCACAGCAGCGCGGCGCGGCAGATTTCATCGACAGAGAGGTCGAGCACAATGATGGCACCGTCGATGCGCAATTCCTGAAGGACGTACTGCACCACCTCAGGCGGCGCGAAACTCAGCAGGGCCTTGTACATGGTCACACCGCGTAGACCAGGCTTCATGAGGTGATCGAGGAAGTGCAGCAGCGCCGCACCATCGAGCCCGCCGTGCGCCGTCCCCACCAGAGGCACCGCGCGGGGCTCGAGGGTGAGCAACGCCCCGAGCACCTCGGTGCGCGGGTAGTAGGTCCACTCCGAGAAGGTCTGCTTCACGCGCACATGGAAGAAGCACTGGGCCATGACCGACAGACGGGAAAAGTGAATCGAGCCGGGCCCCGCCACCAGCCGGTCTGCGACTTCCTTCTGCGTGAACACGTGAAGCGGCACACGGCCAAAGGCAAACAGACCTTGCTGGCGCGAGCAGTCCACGCAGTAACGAAGCAGCAGTTCGCCAATGAGGTTGAACGGGAGGTTGGCAACGACCTCCACCTTCGCGTCCCCGTCAGCCCACCAGTGGTGCGAGATGTCGAAGGCCGGGTTCGGTGACGTGGCAAAGTCACCGTCGGTCCCGTGCGAGGATGAGGAGGTGCCGCTCGTGTGACCGCGGCGTGCCAGGCGGCGTTCAAGCACCCGCTGACGCTCATGCGAGCGCAGTGGGCTTCCCTCCACACCCGCCGCCGTTGCCTCGTCATGATCCGCTGACGACGACGACGTCGTCCTCGAGGCACGTGCGTCGTGCGGCTCGTCTGTGTGTGCCGTAGGTCGGCGCCGCACGTTCTGCTTGACAAAGGCGGGGAAGTAGGCGGCCAACAAGGCCAGCTCGTCCATCTTCAACACGTCGCCGTTGGCCCACTGAAACTTCCCGTCAGTCTCGACGCGAATTTGCTCCAAGTATGGGTTGAAGCGCTCGTCGAGCTCGATGCCGAGCACTCCCACACACGGTCGCGTGAGGAGGCTGCGCGTCATGGCGCCCGCACCGGGGCCCAGTTCCACGAGCACCTTGTCAGACGACTTGAGAGTTGTGCGGCTGAGGTAGCTGGCGAGCTGGTGGGTGAGCTTCAGATTGAGCACAAAGCGAATGTCCTCCTTGGCGAGAATGCCAGCGTGCGGCACCTTGTAGAGATGCTTGATGCCTTCCGCCTTCATGCGCGGCCCGCCTGGGCAACGCAGCTTGGGCAGCGACAAGCTGGGCAAATCTTTTCGACCAAAGACGACTTTGTGACGGGAGGAGGCACCACCTAGCCCGCCACCAGCCGTGGAGGACGCCCTGTAAGTGGTTCCGGGAAGCACGCGGCTGCGAGCTTTACGTGCCTGTGCCTCCCGTGCCGACTCGCGTGGCTCGGTGATGGGCCGGTAGAGCGCCGGCGCGGTGCAGCGGAACAGACCGACACCACCACCGCGGCACCACGAAACCAAGTTACGCGTGGAGGACGCGAGACCACGCATCGCGACGATGTCTTGTGTGTGTGTGTGTGTGTGTGTGTGCGGATGATGTTGGTGATGTAAACAGGTCAGATGACCACACACGTGGCGACCTTTGAGTGTGCGTGATTGATAGAAAGAGGCCAGGAGAAGGTAAGACGAGGCGTGAAGGCAAAAAATAGCTACATTGCGCAGACATGGTTGCGCGCAATGACCAGAGATGATGAAGCAAAAGAGTGAACGCAGCCGCCAGCATGTCGATTGGAGCGGAGCCGGCGAGTGCCACGACAACAGGCCCACGGCTGTGCGTCACCATCGCCTTGCCTCGCACGTGCGCAGCGGTTAACAACCTCCGCCACCACGGCTCTGCGCGACCCTCCGTTGCATCGGTTGTTTCACTGATTCGTGACTGGCGAAAGAGAATCGCAAAACAAAAAACAACACACACTATGCAACTGCGGTTCTGGCAAGTGGTAAAGAATCACTGGGGTACGAAACAAGCTTGCAGACACACAGACACATGCGCACACGTACAACCAAATGCCGTATCAGCTGCCGCAGCGCACCATCATCATCATAGCCCCTCAAAATAACAAAAACCGCCAGCGCACATACACATACACACACACATCACACATCCACACTCATGGCCGTTCTCTTGTCGTTCGCTTTGTCTCCTCGCGCACACCCAGTGACACGCCAAGGGCTGTTCACTCTCACACGCTCGCTCACGCGCTCTGGTTTTCCTTGGACTCGCTTGTTGCGTCAAACACGAGAAGGAAGACGAACTCAGCCACATTCAGCTGGCCCTGCAGTTTGCCGGTGGCCTCATCGACGACATACAATTCCTTGACTTGTCGCAGCACAAAGTGAGCGAAGATGTTTCGCACGGAGTCGGTCTCGTAACAGACAAAGACACGTCCACTGATTTTGCTCGCGAGGGCCTCGCGAACGGTGAGGTTGGTATCATACACGCCGTGGTCTTCCATTTTGAGAATGTCGGTGCGGCTGATGACGTCGACGACGATCCTCGCCTCAGTACACACGGCGATCGACTCAATGTTGTGCCGCAGCATGACGAGAAGCGCCTCACTCAGCTTGTTTTCCATGGTCACGAAGATGGGCGTGCGCTGGTGCGCGCCGACGATGGGCAAGTTGTGTAGCGGCACGTCGAACATGGATCGGAAAGGTCCGGCGCGCGGCTCGCCGCGGATACCATCTGCCGAATGCTCGGCTTGTGATATGAGTGTCGTCAGATGAGGCGGCAGGGCGACGTTGTTGAAGAGACGCGCGAGCGGACCCCCCTCTTCGTCATCTCCCACACCCCCACCGGTGGGCATGCCCGCATCCATGTGTGCGCTGTTTTCCCCCTCGCTAAAGGCACCACCGTTGCGGCTGCTTGTGGAGTCCGCACCACCGCCAGCCCCACTTCCACTGTCTTCTGCCGCGTCCAGGCTCGCCTTCTCAAGATGGAAGAAGATCATGCCAAGGTACTCGACGATTTGCTCCACGTCGAGCATCGCCACGATGCTGAAACTCTCCGCTTCCTTCTCCGCCATCGCGACCAGCCGACGCACACCCGCCCCACGCATCTTCTCCAGGCACTCCCGCAGCGACGTGTCGGACGTGCACGAGACGATGTGGTCAGGTGCGGGCCGCGCCTTGCTCTCACCCGCCGGCGCGTTGAGTGCGGCGGCGTCGACTGTGTTGCGTAGAGTCAGCCAGTGGCGGATGGTCCACGAAGACACCTCGTCCGCCTCCTCAGGGTGCGACTGGCAGTAGAGAAGAATCTTGATGTAGTCGGTTGAGCTCATCAGGCCGGCGTACCGGTGCTGCTTCGGGTCCCAGAGAACGCAGTTCTGCACGCGCGTCTCTTGCGCCGCGATGAATGCCACGGACAAGGTCGCCTCCACGTCGAGCACCACGACCTGTGTGGACATGCCGAGCATGTCGTAGCAGGTGCACTGCGTGAGAAAGAAGGCAATCGGCTGCGTCAGGGCGTTGCGCTCCTCGCGTGACGGCCGGTAGGAAGAGGCGGCGGCGGCACGGGCGAAGCGGCGCTCGGCGGCGTCGAGCGAGTCGCCATTGACGCACGCGGGTGAGTAAGCGTGCTTCACAGGCAACCCCGACATGACCGCGGACTGAAAGTATATAAAGCTATATATATGCGTGTGTGTGTGTGTGTGTGTGTGCACGTGAACGAATAGAAAAACAGACGATAAAGTCAGTCACGAGCCGACAGCGTACTGGGTTTTGGGGACGAGGAGAGGCGAGAAGTCGGCACGGTGAGCACACAAGACTGCGCACAAAGTGCGTGGCGAACCAAAAGAGGAAACACCGGTGATATGGGCCGTATGCAGAGATGGGAGGAAGAGGGAGAGCAAGGTAGGGAGATGCGTGCGACGCGAATAGCTACCAAACACACACATACGCACACACAGCACACACACTGAGGGTACAGCTTCATGTGAGAGGTGACGCGGTCACGACTGGACTGACACGGCATCTTGTCCTTCTGGATGTCGTGCGCATGTCTCTTGCTTATCACAAAAAGCAGCCCTGCGGGGTAGGTGATGGGGCGGGGGGGGGGGGAGAACCACTGCCGTTCCAGTAACTCGTTGGGAATTGATCTTTCGGCCCTTCTTCACCGAGACACACACACACACACACACACACACACGCACACACGCAAACGAAGCGGAACAGACGTTCTTCCATCCCACTCAGTGAAGAAGAGGAGACAAAAAAAAACAAGCGTGGGCATGTTCGTTGTGTGCGTGTATGCGTGTGCGTGGGCAGCAATAGGAACAATAGGAGAGAAGAAAGGATCGGCGACCTCACGCATACATACCGACTGAGAAATAAGAATAGGAGAGAGAGAGAGAAAAAAAGAAAACCGTTGCGAACGCAAGCCGACAAGCAGCAAGTGTGGCGAGGGGGGGGGGGGAACGAGTCGACGAGAGCTGATGCCAAAGAAAAAAAGGAGGGGGAGGAGGAGGAAAGGGAAGAACCATGGCGAGGGAAGAACGCATCCCAACCGCCTCCTCCTTCACCTTGTTTCCCCTTTTTTTCTCAACGGTACCGTGCGTCGCACCGTCTCACCGCACCAGACGCCTTCGCCGTTAGGTCACCATACCACCGCCGGTGTTGTTGCGTGGCTGGATCAGCTTCTTCCAGTTCACCGCGTACGAGTTGATGAAGGCGCGCAGCTGCGTGGTTGTCTGCGCCGCCGCGAGCTCCGCTTTGAGGAGGTAGTCGCTGTCCACTTGAAGAAGTTGACGCAGCAGTGACGGTGCCACTGGGGCATCTCCCTTCCCGTCTTTCTTCTCACCGCCGCCAAGGATCTTGCCCTCGACATCCGCACGCGCCGCCAGGTACTCGCGCGCGACGTACATGCCTGCGGCGGCGTTGACACCGCCGTCCTTGTCCCCACCCGCCGAGCCGAGCAGCCTGTTCTGAATGCCGTCGAGCTGGCGCAGGACGGCCATCTGCACGGCAACGCCGAGATTGTCTTCTTCCTTGCTCTCGGGGATGCGCACGGAGATAACAGTGCGAATGGTCTCCGCCGAGAGGTAAACACCGCGGGCCAGTGCCTGGTACTCCTGGAGCATGACGAGAATGTCCTCGGGGGTCTGTGCGGCCGCCGCGGGTGTGGGGGCGGCGTACTTGGCGCCGCCCTTGGCGAGGGCTCGCTGCGCGTCCTGCGCCTTCGCCACGAACTTTTGGAGGTCAGCGATGACGACAGTGGACCACCGCTCCACCTCCGCGAGGCTGGCGTCCTCGGTGAACGCATCACGAATCTCTTGGGCCATGGCAAGGCGCTTCGGAGGCATTTTTTCTCTCTTGGTGTGCTTGGTGTGTGTGTGTGTGGCGGATCACCGAGAAAAATTAATTGCGTGGAAATAAAAACTATTGTTGTCGCTCAGGCTGTACACATCAGCAGTCGAGCGGGCATGCATGTGAACGAGAGATAGATAGACATGTAGAGAGAAAGGTGGTGAAAGTGCGTGTATGAGAGGCGATCAAGGCATGTGTGCACTCTCACGGACCACATCGCATCACCACGCCGAAAACGAAGGGAACGACGTGGTGTCTTTGGCTGACGTGCATGCGTACAGGCGGGGGGGGGGCGAGTGGTCAGCTCTCTCTCTCTCTCTCTGTCCAGTTTCTTTTTCCTTTTTGGTTTCTTTGGTGCTCTTCGTGATGCTTCCCTCCCCACAGCACAGAGTTGTTGTTCAGAGGCGGCGGCGTCGCGCCTGCTTTGTGCCGTTGCCACGACGCGAGTGGGCAGCGGAGCCGCGACGACGTACCGGTGCCGTCTCGTCTATCCATACGGGCTCCTCTGCTGCTGTTGGCACGGCCTCTGGCGGGCCTTCCGAGTCCTCGGGCTTAGGCCGCACGTGGGCCTTCGCCTCCTCGACACCCGCCACGCCGGTCGGCGCGTCCGCTGTTATGCCGCCGTCGTCCTCCTCTTCTTCGTAATAGTAGTACACGCTGCCCGGCTCTCCACCGGCTGCCCAGCCCGAGGAGGCGTCATCCTGCTGCCGCTGCCGCCAGCTCGACGTCTCGCGAAGGCACCGCTCTGGACTGGCGGCGCGTCGCGTGAAGACGTAGACCGGCAGTGCCGCCGGCACACACCGGGCGAAGGGCAGACGTGCCTGCGCCACAGGCATCGGAGCCATCGGGTCCTGTCCATCGTCGTCGCTGCCCGGCGGACTCGTCGTGGTCTCGCGCTTCTCGCCACGTGTACCACCACCGCCCATCGTCTGCGGTGGTGGAGACGATGCCGTGTCGTCTCCTTCTCCGGGCAGAGCCACGCCATCATCACCCGTCCACGCAACATCCGCTGCCACAAGCACGCCGTCCTTGTCATCCGCCTCGTCTTTCCACTGAAGTCGCCCGGGTGACTGGCCGGCGCCGGCGGCGCACAACGGGGAGGCGCCGTGGTTGCGCTCGGTGAGCTCCTTCACCAGCCTCCGCAGCGGACTGGTGCCGTCCGTCGCGGGGAGCACGGAGGACTGCGGGGAGACTGGAGACTCGGCCTTGATTCGCACACGCGCCGGCTCGGCGACAAGAACCGCGTTGAGGTCGGCCTGCGGTAGCTTTGACGACTGTGCGCCGTCGCGGCGCTGCGTAGCTTCTCCAAGGCGTGTTTCTTCTTCCTCCTCCTCCGGCTCGCTCTTGACCTTCGTGAAGAGGGCCCGGGAGGCGGGTCGTGCTGACCACGGCGCCGACGCCTGTGCGATCAGCGTGTCTGTCAGCTGCCGAAACGATCGCCGCGCGACCGCCGGATCAATCGTGAGTGACGGTGCCAGTGGGGAGTGCACGGACAGCACTGCCTCCTGTGCGTCGCCGTCAAGTGCGTCCAGCTGCACGTCGATATCGCGCAGGATACGCGCCTGCACGTCGGCCGTCCATACACGAGGGTTTTGTGGCAGGTACGCAAACGGAAGAGACAACGTGCCGCCTAGGTCATCGTCGCTGCGGCCCCGCTTCGCGCGCGAGGCGGGTTGGCGCATTGTGTGTGTGGTGCGTGCCTCGGCTGGTGAAGAAGAGGTCAGAGCCGCCAGTGTGAGTTGGTTGTGCACGACAGTGAGCACGGATGACGCGCGGTGGTGGGTCGGAGAGGACGACGAAGCGGCCGGGACGCCGGCGTAAGGACGTGAGCCTGAGGCGGATGTGTTCAACGGCACAGTGGACACCGCTGGTGAGGTAGACCGCGACCGCGACCGTCCTCCTCCTCTTCCTCCTCTCACCCCCACCGGTGCGCTTGGTGCGGGTGATTGCGGCGAGTCTCCGCCATGGTTGCTACCCACAGCACGCCGTTCCGTGCCACTGGCCCCCTCGCCTCGGTCCGTGCTTGCGGCGTCGGGCGTATGCACCAGTGCGTGCAGGCGGCTCCAGAGGGAGAGAATATGCGAGAGGGGGAGTGGAATGTCCAAGGGCCGACGCGCGGCGATGACGCGGTCCCCCACGACGATCGCCGAGTGTGGCGTCAGCACGGGTCTTGCCCCGCCGGTGCTCTCGGTGATGACCGGAGACGATTCCGTGTTGCCCAGGGCGTGTTTATTTAACGAGAGCTGCACCCACGAGTCGATACTGGGCAGCTCCTGCACCGAGGCGAGCGCGGCGTCGTCGTCGTCGATGGCCCACGGCAGCGGGTCGGCGGCGGACGACGTGGCCGACGCGCCTGGGGGTGGAGTGGCCGGGTCGAGCACCCCGCCATCCGCGGCAAAGGCGCACTCCAGAAAAGAGAGGACGTCGCCCTCATCGAGTTGGGCGCTGTGTCCGCACGGGATGGCGGTGCGATTCACATAGACAAGGTTGTCGTGGTAGTTGACGAGGCAGTAATACGGTTCCGTGAAGGGCGCCACGTCCTCCAACTCGGTGTCGGTGGTGTCCTCCTCGGAGTCCGTGACATCAGCCGCACCTTCCGGCTCTTCCTTGGCGTGCGAGTGCGACGCGTGGCCTTCGCGCTTCTCTTCGATGACCACAACGTCGTCGTCAACGCCGTCGATCTCCTTCCCCGAGGCGGTGACGACGGTCTTGGCAGATGACTGCGAGGCGCCATGGTGACGCAGCCGCGGTGGGGAGGCCCGCCGGGTCTTCGCACCGGACGTGCGTGCGCGTGCGGACTGGCCTTTCCTCGGCTTCCCCACACACAACCGCACGACAGGGTCCCGCACGACACGAACACGCGGGAAGCAATCTGTGAAAAAACGGTGCATTGGCGCGGTGTGGATGCACACCAGGCGCGCGTGCACGCGACCCACGCACGGGTGCCGGAGCTGGCAGGCCGTCGGCAGCCCGACGTGACGCCCGAATACAAGATGAGGCACCTCACCCACCCACCGCTCGGCCGGCCAGACCACATTCTGACTCGACCAACGCAGCTTCGCGAGCAGCGCGGCCGGGAGACGGTTGCGCTTACGCTTGCCGGGCTTCGCATACTTCTGATACCACGCCGCGTGCTCGGCAACAACGGCAGGGGTGAAGAGGTGGTGCTCCAAGCTGATGTGCCAGTGACGCAGATAGAATGGTGCGAGCAGAGCGGCTTGAGGTCGGCACGGTAATGAAATGTCGGTGTGGTGACGCGAGCATGGGGTGAGCAACTTGAGCTGGAAGCGCGGCACGGACGGAGAGCTGTTGACGGCAGTGGTGACGGTGGCGTTCCCGGCGCGTCGAGCCGCCTGCTGCTGGCGCTGGCTCTTCGTCATGCCGACCGTCACGCGCGAGGCCGAGCTGCGTTTGCGTGCCATGCGTGCCCCCCTCGTCTTTTGAACGACTCGTGCTCGTCTCGCTTCGTGTCACAAACACGAACAGGGGAAATAATAGTACACGAACACACACAAAAAGAAGGAGTGAGAGAAAGAAGAAAAAAACAAAAGCCGATGCGAGAACCGAAAACCACGTTTCGTTCTCTGTCTCTATTTGTTTCTCACCGAAGTTACAGCGAATGTCTATCGCCGCGAACGTTCAGGCTCTGCGTCTTCCCTGCGGACAGCGCCAGCTGACGCAATCAACGAAGCAAACAAGACTCGGCGCTCTCTATGATGGCTGGAGCTTCTCTATACAGAGCGAGCGAGCGAGCAAGGCTTGTCTGCCAATGTGCGCTATTGGCCCTCACACAGTAAGCACGTCACAGACGCAGACACACACCGATTGAACGTGAAAGACGAGGAGAAAGAGAGAAAGTGACAGAGCGAATGAGTACACACACACACACACACAGAGAGCACGGCGTGGAGATCTTCGACGGCACAGAGAACAGCGGAATGCCATGAGCTGTCCCTCCGGCACTCATTCGCACAAGGACGGAGAGACAAAAAAGAGGATCAGCCCTCTCCCGACCCAACGCAGATAGGCGGCGAGGCTCTCTCTCGCTTTCTATGCTTACCACACAGAGTGCAAAGACAAAGCAGCCCGCGCCTTCACCGACGTCGTCCGTTTTTTTTTTTTGGTGTTATTCATTTTTGTCTTGTTTCCTTGTTTTCTTGTCACACATGTGAAGTTCGCACAGACATCACGCGCAACACCCGTGTGCTGGCGTCACCAACAGCAGCCGATGTCTGACTCGCAACTGCATCTCGAATTCACTCCCTTCGCCTACGCCACCCATGCACCGACCACTTCGAACGAGTTTCCTCCAAGAAAGGCAGCGGCACTACCACTTGACCCCTTGGGCCTTCAGCTCCCGTTCAATCATCGGATTGCGTGTGCGAATGTCGTCAAAGCGGTTGTCGGCCTGCGTCTTCTCGTTCTCGAGCTGCTCAAAGAACCCCGCCCGTCGTGCGCGACGACGCTTTTCGTACTCTTCGTCAGCGAAGTGGTTGACGTCGATCCCACGCGCACGCAGTGCCTCCAGACGCTCCTCCTCTGGCAACGCGCGGATGGCCTCCACGTCTTCGTCAACGGCGTTTTTCAAATCGCGCTGGTACAGGAGTAGAACCTGCAGGAAGATGCAGAAGACAATGACGCCGATCATCATCTTCGGCCCGCGGGCGTACTTGGCGTCAAGTGTCGGTGCACACTTGGGGCACTTGCACCAGAAATGATAGCGATCGTGGAGTACGTACTGGCGGTTGTCAAAGGTCCACGAAGGCGGCACGTAGCTGATGACAATCTCCTCCCCGGCCTTCACGTCTTCCGAGGCACGGCAGCAAAAGAGGTACGACGGGGCATCCGCCTCGGTGAGGTCAGCGTAGGTGCGAACGCCGCCTTCTCCGAGGTGCGCCACATTACGAGTTGGCGAGGCCGCCACAGCAGTCGCCATGTCCTCTCCCTGACCGTCTCTGTCCTCTCCTTCCGCGCCACCGCCGCCATGGGCCTTCTCGTGCGGTACGGCCACGTCATCTCCGTCATCGGTGTGCTCGAGCGCTTCGGCGGCGTCCTCGTCACGCGCCATCGCCTCGTCGAGGTAGTAGTCGCTGTCCTTGAAGGCGTGTGCGGGGATGATGTCGTACGTCGCATTGGGCACGCAGCTGTGGTTGAAGAAGCCCGCCTCGGGGAAGTACGCCATGCCCTTCCGCTCCGCGTAGAAGCTTTCCACGAGGAAGCTGTTCAGGTCGAGGATCGCCGCGAGCCGTGCGATGTGGTTTCGGTGGAGCTCGAGGGCGTACAGCACCTCCTGGCCACCAATCGCCTGCACGACACGCTCCGTCGCAGCGGCTGGCCAGTGCTCCAGCAGCGACGATGGCTGCCCGCTGAGAATCCAGTCGTGCAAAAACACGCGTGCCTCACGCACAGCCTCGTCGCTGGCGGCATTGCCCTCCTCCGCCACGCCGTCACCGTACGCGGCGCGCAGAATGTCGACGATCATCTCCTCGAGCCGATGCCACTCGCCCTTGACACCGGTGTTCTGCGCCGTGCTCTGGACAACCATGATGGTCTCCCCCTTCTTGATGTCGCGCGTCGCGAAGACACCGCGCCCGGTGAGGCCGAAGCTGTGGCGCACCACCGCGTCTTGCACAACCTTTCCGTTTGTCTGCGGCAGCGCACGCCCAATAACAGAGCGGTGCTGCAGGCCACGGAAGTGTCGTGGCAGCGGCCGCACCGCGTCCAGTCGATCGGGATCGTCGCTGAACCCGACCTCGCCGGTCCCGCCGTGCACGTTGATTTGCCCATCACCGTGGACAATGTACGGACCGATGGGTGTCGCCTTCACCCACGGATGCGAGCCCGCGGGCGGCAGCGGCACCGCCGCATCGAGCCGCTGGAAGGTCGGGAAGTCGGGGTCCTCGGTCACCACCTCGAGCTTCGTGTGTCGCTTGAGGCGACGAAACAGTGGAGCACTGTCGTCCGGGTGAGACGGGTAAGGAATGTGCTGGTTGCGCTCGTAACGCGAAACTTCCACCTGGTGACGAACCTCTTCCAAGAAGCGCTGCACGTCGTTGGCGGACTCGCCGTCGGTGCGCGCCGTGTGCGGGCTCGTTGAGAGGGAGGCGTCGCCGGCCGCCTCCGCCGCCGCCACCGCGTCGCTGCGCTCGCCCACCTGATGAGCTTGCTCAAGATGGATGCTCGTGGTGCTCGGCGCTGGTGCCTGGTCTTCCTCTTCCGGGCTAGCGGTGACGACAGTCGTCTGCCAGGGTCGCTCCTGTGTGCGTGCACGGAGCTTCACCTGCGGGTAAAGAGTGCGAATCGGTTGCGATGGCCCCATCGGGGACCTCGGCTCGTCCCAGGCCTCCTCGACGGGTGGGACGTTCTCAGAACTGCCACCGGTCCCGTCCGTCGGCTGCCGTGACCCCTCATAGCGGTAGGCGGGAACGAGCGCGTGACCGCGGCACACACCGCTGGGCGTCCAACGCCGTGCGACACACCTACGCATGGCTGAAGAAACACCAAACCGCACACACAAAGACGTGTATTCATGCATTCAGATGATAGATAGGAGGGGTGGGCGGAGTAAGACGTGGGTTGGTGCCAGCATGAACAAGAGTCATCGAAGTCACGTGAAGGCCGAACGCACACACACACACACACACACACACACACACACACAGACACACGCCCGAATTTTCGGTTTTGCGCTCTTCCCACCCGCGTCCGCAGCATCGAACGGTTGCAGAAGAAAGATGCTAAGCGCGACGGCGGGGACACCCTTCGCGTGAGGCACACCTGTGCGAGCACCTATTCACTTGCCTTTTCTGTTTTTCTTTTTGTATTGTGCGTTGAGTGGTGCAACGATAAAACGCCTGGGTGAAGAACAGAAACCACCACAACAACGTCCTCTGCGCGTCCCTCTTGCTACTCACCGTAGGCCTCTGCCGTCGCTTTGACGGTTGCGTCCAGCTGCGCCAGGTCGTACCCATCCAGCACGCACGGGCTGCCGATGTGGTAGCGCAGCACACGGCGCGTGCGACTGCCACGCTCGCTCCGTCCGCCGTACACGCGACCCCACCACAACGGCGACCACCAGGGGAAACCACCGTGCACGCGTGCGCTGTACAGGGTGTGAAAGGTCGCCTCTTCTTCGCGCGTGAGGCGGCCGGCGGCGCGGGCGTCTGCGTCCCTGGACAAAGTCCCGCGCTCGTCCTCGCGACCTGCGCGAGCTGGGTCGCGCTTGTACTGTTCGCGGTAGACGTAGTCGTACATCTGGTTCTTGGTGCGTCGCGGTGCCACGTCCGGCACCGCGGTGAGGGCGTTCACGTAGAGCAGGCGCGGCAAGCCGGCGAGGCCGACCGGCACGACCAGCGGCTCGTGCCTGCCGCCGTCGGTCTGCGTGACGTCCCCCTCATGACCCACTTCCGTGTCTTGCTCTCGCGCGTGCAGTCGTCGGCGCACCACGGCCACGTCGGAGAGGAGCGGGTAGCCGAGTGTTGTCGTAATGGGCCGCGCGAGAATCGCCTGACCAAGGGCGTCCGTGGTGGTGATTGTGCTGGAGGTGGTGGGAGGGGTGGTGTGTGCGCGACGGGCCTGCGAGCGCGGCAGCAGAAAACGCCGCCAGTGTTGCTCGTAAGGAATGGACTCGGCGACGGCGGTGCGGGACGGTCGGGCGTGCGTGATCAACACCCACGGCGACACGGCCGCGTCCAATCTCTCGTCGTGTCGATCCCACCAGGCGTCCAGACAGCGGCGAAGGTCTGTGCGTCCGGTGAACAGTGTCAGGTGAGGTGGTGACGCCGTCGACGGCGATGATGAGGCGGACGTCGCGCTCGTGTCAGGCCGTTGCAGGAGCGGGTTGCCCGGACACGCCCAGAAGCCAACCTCCTCCACCCAGTGCTGGGCGTTGAGCAGGACAGTCAGCGTGCCGTCATCGGTGAGAGTGGACGCCTCCTCGGCGTTGTCCGTGTCGCGCCGGCGCGGTTCGTCCGCTAGGGCGGTGTGACTGCTGCCGACAGTCATCTCACACTCCACCTCGAGCGTACACATAATGTGCGTCGCGACCGCGTGCAGCATACGCCGACGTTGAGCGCTGTCGTGGCACCAGACAAAGGGTACCAGGCGAAAACACAGCCAGTAGCAAACGAAGCTGTAGAGGCACCGGGCCCACTCACCCCAGCGCAGAGGACGGTCGCGGAAGTGCAGCCACGTCGTCGGGCCGCACTGCGCCTTCTCCATGGCGTCCGCCGCACGCCACAGCCGCAGCGCCTCCTCGGCGGTCTGCGCACGCGCGGGAACGCGCAAGAGCAAGCTGCGTAACCGCTGCACATCACAATAGAAAAGGAGCACGTCCTTGTTCGTTTTGAGCACGCTCTGCGACGCCTGTTGATCGCTTGCGCGGAGCCGAGAGGTACCGTCACTCAGCCACACCGTCGCCGGCGAGGCTGGGTCGCCCGCTGGGGCGTGCTCGGCAAGGGAGGATAGCGCACGCGCGTTGTCAATGGTGCGCACCAACGCGGCGTACAGCTGATGCACCCGCAGCGCTTGCTCCCTGTGGCGCGCGTGCTCACCGGCAAGCACGGAGCTCTCGCGGGACTCGACGTACCGGTGGACCTCGTCGTTAAGTGTGGGAAGCGCATACAGGTACGCCCCGCCGGCCACCGTCGCGCCAACCATCCACGTGGACAACCTCGGCATACTTGAGTCTCAGTGCAGTGCTGCTGTCAATGGGTGGTTAATGGCTTTTCCACACCAACATCCCAACGCTTCACGAGGAGAAGAGGTACAGATGAAGGAGAGGGATGAGAGGAACAAAACAGTTGTGAGCTGAAAACAAAAAAGGCCCGGCCATCCAAGTCGAACCGGAAAAGGCACGTGGCAGTCAGGCAATCGTGCATGCTTGCGTGGAGCTATTGACTTCTGGGTGAGAGGGTGTTAACAGCAATAACGGGAAGAAGAAAAACAAGGCCCAGAGACAATCCAAACAGCCCAGCGGGGGAGGGTGGTGGTACCCCTCCCCCCCACTTCTCTTGACCCCCCACTTAGTCCGATCGCGTGGCACCCGTCGTGACAATATCCGTCACACCGTTGCCTGAGGAAAAGCAGAACCCGCGCCATGAAGCAGGCCCTGCGAGGCGCGATGCACCGCCAGCCCGACGAGGCCCCAGAAGACCACACGAGACAGCACGAACACGCCAAGGGCGGTGGGCGAGGCGGTGTAGGTCGCGCCGTACTCCGGGTACACGCCCTCGGGGCCGCCACGCGCGTTCTGTCTTACCGTCATGAGCAGCCCCTTGTGATCGCTCTCACGGTAGTCCTCGTTGAACAGGATGTAGCTGCCGCGCGGTGCGGACATCACGCCGGTGTCTTGTCCAGACGCCAGAGATGAGTCGATGTTGCGCAGTCGCTGCACCGTCTCGGGTACTGTCGGTACGACGGAGAGGTTGCTCAGCAAGAGCCAGTCAAGCTTGCCTTGCACGAACCCGTGGTAGGCTGGGTTATTGAGGGTGATCGACGTCGCCTTGTCCGAAGGGTCGTAGAAGCAGACCTTGGTGTTGTCAAGGTCGCGCTGGGCGTTGCCATCAAAGCCGTACAGCAGGCGCCACACGAGACGGTTGTTGCCAACCCACTCATACACCCGCGACACGACAAAGAAAGGAAAACGATAGGAGAAGGGGCAGCAGCCGCGGGTGACGACGCCCATGCCGCGCGACAAGACCTTGCGTTGCCACCAGCACGCCTCGCTCTCGCCGAGGCTCAACAGCCGCATTCGATCAGTCGCATACGCGGGACTAAAGCGCACAATGCCGTGTGCCATGGTGTTCATGTCGCCGGCGATGATAAACGCGGGCAACGGGCCCTGACGGGACACGACTTCCGCAACGTGGCTCTGCGGGGAGCTGTCTTTTGCCGCGCGTAGCAGCGCCTGGGCGTCGCGAAGGCAGTCGCCGAGCTGGCGAACGCGCATCAATGCGCCGCAGAACACTTCCAGATGGCAACAGTACACGTAGAGTGGTGGGAGCGTGCGTGGTTGTCGGTCCCCTGGTGCGATGAGCACACGCAAGACGCTACGGAAGCCGTACCGCGGCTCGTGCACGTCCTTCCCCTTCGCCTCCCAGTCGAGGCCTGCGCGGTGGCGGAGAACGGTGGGCTCACGCAGCGCCACACCCATGCTGAGAATGGCGTTGCCGTGGAAATGGCGTTTGCTGGTTGAGGAAGTGGTGGTGGCGATGCTATTACTGTTCGACAAGGGGCCGACCGCGTTGTGCGGCGATCGCTCAGGCGCGTCGAGCTCCTCGAATTCGCAGACGAACAGCAACTGCGCGCAAAGTGCTTGCGCGAGCCGCTCAGGCACGTTCACGTTGCCGGACCGCTGGCAGTCAATATCGAGCTCTTGCAGCACAACAATGTCAGCCTGACATGCTTTCAGTGCTTCGATGATGCCCTCGAGCTTGGTGCCGCGCTCGATGTTCCACTGTACCACGCTCACCGTGTCACCTAGCTTGACCGTACCAGCAACACCTTCAGGGCGATAGTCATACTCGAGAACGTCGCCGGGCTGACACGACACCAGGGGGTCGCTCATGTTGGCACCTCGTCGGGCTTCTCTCCTTGATTCCTTGACTGGCGCACGGTCACACACATACACACACAAACCATCGAGGAGGTTAGAGAAGAATGAACGGATCAAGTAGGAAGAGGAAGAGGGGGATGGAGTGAGGCGGGGGAATCGGGCAGGCTTTCAGGCGGCAGGAGTGGCCTTCACAGGTGAGCTCGAGTGGTCAACGCTCCGTCACAACTCCTTCGCTAGCCCTGTGCGGTGAGTTTCACTCTCACTGCGCAGAGAAAGGAACATGTGGAGAGGAGTCGTGCCGATGGACGGGTGACCATACGCACCGTGATGAACGCGCCGTGTGTGTGCGTGCACATGAGAGGGCAAGCACAGCGAGTCACTAAATGGAGGAGGCGACGGTTGTGGCGGCAAGCGAACCACAGAGAACACACACACACACACGCGCGCGCGCCTGCCACCGCTTCATTTTCAGTACGTCAGCCTTTCTTCTGAAATGCAGATCATCACGTAGCACAAAAACGCACAGCCACAAAAAAAAACAAAGGCTTCCCAAAAAGAACGTCAAGAGAGGCGAATGACTGGGCATCAACAGGCGAGACGACACCAACACACAGAGCTGCTGTACCTACTGCGTGGAATCCTTGTGTGTAGCCACCCTGAGAGGATGCCTCTCTCCAGTCTGTTTCATATGTATTTTTTTTCGCAACCTTGACTCAGTCGATAGACACAGCCTCTCACGTTCAGGCACGAACACACACGTCCCGCGCAGACACACAAAAAAGAAAACAAAACGGACAAACACAACGCAAAAAAAAAAAAAGCTCATGTCGCCTGGACACGGTCCCCCCGCACTAAGCTTTTTTTTTTTGCTCGTGCGCACCACCATTGCTCTTCTTCACCGCCCTCGCTAGTCGACTAGAAAAGTCTGATGGGAGCAGGCAACAAAAGCAGGCGTCGGGGGACCATGAAGAGCGCGCACACGCTGATAGTGGTCCGAATACACACCTACACAACCATGTCGGCCTCCGTCACCCGGGTGGTCTTGTCGCGCTGGGCCATGAAGGCGTCGCGCTGGCGACTCGCCTCGGCGTCCGCGGCACTCTTCACGAGTGCGCGCTTGCGGGCCGCCTCTGCCGCCGTGGTCTTCTTCTTCTTCTGCACCATCTTCAGTCGGAAGAATTCCTCACGTTCCTGCTCGTCCAGCTCGGAGGTGATGTAGGCGAGCGTGTTCTGCACCTTGGGAATCACGACCTTCTCCAGCGCATTCACACGGCGATTGGTGACCTTCTGCGCCTCGTCAAGCGTCACCCAGCTCGTCTGGAGAGAGGCGATCTTGACCAGCACCGCCAGCGTTTCGCGGAAAGCGACGTAGGCCTCCTTAATCTGCTCGCCGCCCTTGCCGAGACCGGCTGTGATGCCAATGGACGGGCGGGACTCGTTGCTGCCCATGACAGCCGCAACCGCACCGGCCGCACCGTCGTGCTCGCCGTCGGCATCCGTCGCGCTCTGAGGCGTATCGAGGCTGGGCACCTGAACACCGGCAATATTCTCCACGCGCAGCTTCATGGTGTAGGTGGGGATCTTGAGCGCCTCCTGCACGGAGAGACTGATGTCACCGGCAATGAACTGCGCCTGCGTGATGGTGAAGTACGACCCTTTGATTTGATCCGCCATCTCGAGCTTCGCGTCGCGCAGCTCGCCCATGATAGACCGGTAGCGCATAGAGAGCGCATCCGCCTTTTTCTTGAGGAGACTGTGACCCTTCTGCGCACCCTTCAGGCGACCCTTGTAGGCGATAAGCGTCATGCGGCTCGGCAGCGCCGTGTACCGGGCATTGCTACCAGATGACATGAGAACAGCGAGACACACACGCACTGACGTGTGACGGGATCAGTAAAACGAAAAGAAGAAAAAAAAAGACGATACGCACAGGGCAAGAGATAGCAGCCGGCGGGGACTGTTCGATGACTGAGAAGCGGAGACCAACAAGGGGTTGTGGTGGAAGTGATGGAGTGTCAGAGAGCGTGTGTGGGGAGAGCATGCGACGGAGACGTCCCTCCGTGTGGAGGCGGGCTAAATGGCGCCTCCGTCTTGAGTCCGCTACAGCCGCATAGTATTCAACAGACCAACAACCGTCTGAGTGACAGGGAAGGGAGGATGCGATGCAATGTGTGCTTCGCTGGCAGTCTGTTGACTCCTTTTTTTCCTTTTGGTTTGCTTTGTGTGCTTGCATGTGAGTGAGCCAGTAGACAAGAAAAAACAACAACACTGTTGTGAACAATGAAACAAGCAAAGACGACTGCTAAGTGTGTGCGTGTGTGCATGAGTGGCGTGAGCTTCGGAGGAGAGAGAGAGAGGAGGCCATGCACTCACCACCCTAGGCTGGAATGGAGGCGTCCTCACCCGACGCGTGACTGGGCAGCTTGGTCTGTAGCTCGGCACGGTCCACATTCGTCCACTCTTCCATCGGCGGGATGAGCTGCTCTGTCTTGGCGATCTCCGCCCGCAAGGATTGCGTGATCTCCACGTTGAACTGGAATGCCAGTCGACGCGCCTCCTTCACGTACTGAGTGGCCTTGGCGTACTTCTTCAGCGACACGTAGACTCGGGCAATCAAGTTCAAGGACTCCGCGACAGCGGTTTCTGTATTTTCGCCGCGCGTGCGGCGGATGTTCAGCGCCTTCTCGTGCCACGTCAGCGCGTCTGTGAACCGCTTCTGCTGATGCAGACACTGACCGAGAGTTGTGTACACGTCCGCTTGTGCGAGTACGTTTGACTTGGCCGTCTTGCCGTACATGTCGAGTGCGCTCCGGCACATCCTCTCACAATTTTCGTAGTCTTGCCTCTGCAGGTAGAGCAGACCAAAGTTGCTGTACGAGTAGGCCACCGTCGCGTGGTTCTCGCCGAGCATCTCAATGCGCGTGTCGAGGGCTTCCTTGAAGCACTTCTCGGCCTTCTCGTAGTGCTGAAAGTCGAGGTAGAAAAGGCCGAGGTCGTCGAGTACGTCGGTCATGAACGTGCGCTGCATGACCTCGACCTTGGCGTTCTCCTTGAAGGCCTCCACGGCAAGCAAAAAGTAGGCCTCCGCGTGCGTGTCACGGCGCATAGCATAGGCATCTCCAATCTTCTGGTACAGGTACGCGAGCTGCGGGTCGCGCTTATCGTGCATCTTGCGAATGCGAATGGCGTCGCGGAACAGTCCCAACGCTTCGTCAATCTCCAACTTCTTCACGAGCAGCGAACCCAGAAACGTCTCGGCCTCTGCGAGCGGCAAGCTATCCGTCCCGAATGTTTTCGTGATGATGTCCAAACCACGGCGAATGGTCTTCTCGGACGTGACGTAGTCGTTGCACAGCTCTTGCACGCGGCCGAGCTTGATGAGCTCCTGGCCAAACAAGGCGGCGTCTTTGCCGAGCGTCACGGCGTAGGCGGTGCAGCTCTCCTCGTACAGGCGCAGCGCCTCGCGAAACTGCTTCTTCGCCGCCAGAAGACCAGCTTTGCTGCTGGTTGCCTGCGCGGTGGCGGGGTGGTCGCGACCGAGCGTCTCGACGCAGATCTGAAGGCACTCGTTGATGCACATTTCTGCCCCGACGGCATCGTCGATGGACTTCTTGAGCTCACAGAGCTTGTTCAGCGTCTGGGCAATCATGGGCCGGAACTTGTGGTGCCGGCTGTACAAGTAGCGGCGAATGTCGAGCGCCTCCTCGAGGAACGCGATGGCCTCGTGCTGCTGTCCGCGGAGAAGAAAAAGCGCCGCACAGTCGGCGAGTGCGTGCGCGGCGGACGCGAGTGGCGACTTCTGGGGCTCCTCTGGTAGCGCGACCGTGTCGTCCGGTATCCAGGAGTTGTTGCCATGATTGAAGCAGTTGTCGCGAAACACGCGAATGCTGTCCTTGAATGCCTTTTCCGCCTCATCCAAAAACTTGAGGTTCGTGTAGGCAAGTGCCAACAGCTCGAGCGACTCCGCGTACTTGAGTGACTTGGTGCCCTCGACCTCCTCGTAGATGGCCGCGCTCTCAGTCAGCGCGTTCTCGGCGGCACCGTACTCCTTCATATCGAGAAACACACGACCAATGTTGAAAAGTGTCGCGGCGCACTGCTCGTGTATCGGGCCGTACTTTTCCCGCCGCATACTCAACGTGCGGTCGTAGAGGGAGATGGCGTCGCCGTAGTTCTTCGTCTCGTACGCCTTCTTGGCCAGGACATTGCACTCCTCACCGAACTCAAAGGTCATCGGCGCACGTCCTGCGGCTTCGCGAAAGCCCTTCGGGGCGTACTGCCGAGGCCCCACGAAACGGCGCTGCTCCGTCATGGCGTGCACACCAACGGCAGCCATTGGGAGGTGTAGCAGGCGTCGACCTTGGGCAGTACCTAGGCACACACGCTGGGTGAGGCGTTGAGCTACCGTCGCCATTCTTGTATACGCGTGTGCGTCTGTGTGTGCTGAAGGAGCTAGATGCAGCCAAGAAGGAGGAGAGAGAGGGGGGGGGGGGTTGAGAAGGCAGTGTGGTGTGGCATCTCGTGGTGCGACAGTCAGCAGCGGCCTGTGCAACCGACACGGTGGGCGGCAATTCACTTCCGTCTCCGCCGATCACTGCACAAACACACGCACCCCACCGCATCGTCTTGATGATTGTAGAACCACCAGGACTGTGCGGAGTGGCATCCACAGCACGTTCTGGTTTCTCTCCTTGTGAACGTACGTGCTGCGGTCATCGACGCGTTTTCTGTTTCTCTTAATTTTTCCTTCTGGCACGCTGTGCGTGTCGTGCATCGACGTTGTGATGCAGCCACACACAGACACACACACACACACACACACAACGCTTCACGCGACCTTCTCACGAACGCCGGCGTCGTGAAATAGTGACTCCACCGCCTGCACGACGCCAGGTCTCCCCGCGGTGGGCGACGACGCAAACAGGGTAGGGCTCAGCCAAGCAATGCCAAACACATCCAGCACGTAGCGCACGTTGCGCTCGTGGTCGCTGCCATCGTCGAGCTCATCGGCCCTTTCCGCTTCTCCTTCATCGTCTTCGTCCGGAGGTGCGTCAGAGACCTGTGCGTCCTGGCGAACGCGCCGGAGGAGGGCTTCACGCGAGGGAATCGCGGCGTCTGGCCCCTCTGTGTCTGTCACCAGCAACGAGGCCGTCTCTTCGCACGCCTTCCGGCGGTAGTACGTGATGAACTGTCGTAACTCATCTGCGTGCGTGCATACCACCGGTTGCGCCGCGTCCGCATCCCCAGGAGCGGGCTCAAGTGGATTTTCCCACGGACCCAGTGAGAACGAGAGTGTGTCGGCGGTGGCGGCCTCCAGTCGATCGGCCTCGAGTGCGGCTTCTCGCGCCTCAACAGGCAGCGGCCGACCGCCGTCCGCACACGACGCGCCAGCGCCAGACGCGGTGAGCTCGGCCAGAAGTGCATTCGCCGTGAGGCGCGAAGCGGTGCTGCGCATCGGCCTCCTTGTCACCGAGGAGGCACGACCACTGGCCATACTCGACGACAGAGAGGCTGTGGACGACGCCGCTGCGTCTGCGGTGGCGGTGACGCTTCCCACCGTGGTGGTGGTGGCGTTCGCAGGTGGTGTGGGGGTGCCGACGCTGCTCGCGGGGCTGAGGTACCCAATGCTGCTCGCGAGCCGCTGCGTGCGACGCCCGGGTGTCGTGTTGCCGCTGGTGGCGCCTCCTCCCGCCGCCGCCGACGCCGGCATCACGGCGTCTGCGAGAATTCGTGATGCTGCGGGCACGGTGGGCGTCGGCGAGGACGTTCGCTCAGCGCTCCCCCCGCTTACACGCCGTCCGCTGGAGGTCGCGCTGTTGAGCTGGTCCAAGGGCGACTCACAGAGAGGTCCGGCGGCGGCGTCCACCTCGAGCGCGTCAGCGGTGACACTGCTGTCCAAGGACGGCCGGCGCGGTGTGCGACTCGCAGGAACAGGTGAGCGCCGCGGCGGCGTCTCTAGTGCCAGCGCGGGCGGCAGACTGCCTGCGCTGCCACACGTCACCTGGCCGTGCGCGGTCCCCATCGCGGGTGGGGACTGACTGCGTGCGAGGAGCGCGGCGACTTCGTCGGACACACTACCGTACGTTTCACCCGGTGCGGTGGACGGGACAACGGTGGACGGGACAACAGCGACCGCTGTCACGGGCGGTGGCGACACCACCCCCTTACGAGGCTCGCGGCGTGGGTGTGCTGTCGCCTCCCGTGGCACGGCCGCCTTGGTGGTCGTGGACGACGCTCTTGGTGTGCGCATTGGGGCTGTCGTGGCGGCTGCCGACTTGGTGGCGTGCGAGGCGGGTGCCGCTGAGCGCGCGGAGGTCTTCACTCGCTTCCCAGACTCGGCCGAGGTGCGTGGCGGGCGGGTCGGTGCGGTGCCCGGCACAATGGCACCCTTCGTGCGCCGCGTGTGGGCTTTGCGTGCGAGGGTGATGGGCACGGCGGCACGAGGCTCTGCCGAGTCCTGACCGTCGTTCGCGTTGCTCGCCACGCTGGCGTACCCTTCGCTGTCGCGCGCAGCTGTCCGACTGCGACTGTACCCGAACGGTGCGACCAGAGCGGCCGGGGTCACCGAGCTGCGTGAAGGCGACACGCTAGCCCCGAACGCTTCGCTGCGCGCGTGGCGAGCACGGAAAGGGCTGACGACCGGTGGGGCTTGCCCGGCACGCCACGCCTCCCTGGCGGCTTGGCGGCACGTATACTCGTCGTTGGCCAAGAGAAGCCGCTCGTAGTTCTCCTCGCTCGTGAGTGGAAAAAAGGCATCGCGCACGAGCACCTCCTCGGCGATGGACGCGAGGCGCGGCTCTGTGGTGGGCAGCGGGGCGTACGCCAAGGCACGGGCCACCGCCTTGTCCAGCGGCTTCGCCTCGTCGACGCGCGGTTCAGTGGGGGCGCCACCGGTCTGAAGGTGCGGCCTGCGGTGGCGGTAGGCGGCGTCGCCGGCCGACGCCGCTGTCCACTGCGCCGGCTCGACCCGCAACAGCGACGTGGGCGGCGTCGCGCCGACGTGCCCCACCGAGGTGAGCGGGTACGCCTCCGTCGTCATTGGCGCGTCCTGCCGTTCCTGCGAGCCGCGCAGCCTGGCGAGCAGCTCCTCCCGTGCGTGTTGAAGAAGCTGTGTTCCACGCTCGCTGTCCACCTCGTGCAGTGACGGCGCCGACGCACCCTGTGCATGTCCGCTCGCTTCCCACGACGAGGAGGTGATAGAGGTGCTCTCGTGCCCCATGGGTGCCGCACCGACCTCGCCATCCGCGACCGTCTGGTGACTCAGCCTCTGATAGCTTGGGCGGCTGAAGAGCTGAGGCATGCTGCGGCTCGCACGCATGGCGCCACCTCCCACCCCGTCTGCGACGGCACAACGCACATGACCGGTCTCGGCTCCACGAAGACGGCCGAGCCGGCCCAGCTGCGCGTAGACGCTGGCTCCCGTGGAGGACGGCGGCGCGACGCCCAGCCGCCACAGGCCCGCAGGCGCCGAGGATGCGCCGGCACGGGTGCGTGGTGCCAAACCACCTGTGTCGTGCGCGTGGTGCCCTAAACGTCGTCGGCCTGGTGCGACGTAGCCTGCGCTGTGCGTGCTGGAGGCGCCGACGGCGGTCTCGTAGAGGAGCGATTCGTCGCCTGGCTTCAGCACGCTGCGGGTCCAGGCCTCCGTCACGAGGGGTCCTGGCACGGACGTGGCGGCATCCGCGGCGAGAATATCGTCCGGCGGCGTGGCGAGAAACGTGTGATGTGCGGCGAGGTCTTGCTCGAGGACCTGGCGACTTGTGTCAGCCAACAGGTGCTCGCTGAGTTGTGGCGGGGAAGTGCTTGGTTGCCGTGGACCGGAAGAAGACAGCTGCCGATGTGCCGCGTCGTCGAGGCGCGCGAACGTGATGGCGGTGAACTCTCGCGACGGGCGCCGCTCCTCTGCAGCGACGGGCGCTTCATTGTTGAACACACCCGGCGACGGCTGTGCGCGCGGAGCGGTGCGCCGCGATGCGTGGTTGACGGCTGCCCCACGCATTGGCCTCACAGACGAACGGATAGGCACGAAATTGCTCAGCAGAAAAACAAAACAAAAACAAAAAAAACAATAGGCACAAAAAAAATGCAAATCTGTTTCTGAAAGCAGCGCAACTTGTTGTACTCTCCACAGACACAGACACAGACAGAGGGAGAGCGGGGGCCACCTACAGGGATGTGCGCGTGTGTGTAAAAGAAATATGGCGAGAGAGAAGGGGATTTGGGTGTGTGGGTACGCAAGGGAATGGGCGTGACGACGTCGATGACGACGCGAGTGATGGTGCCTGCGCACAAGTCACTCGTCGACGCAGAAAAAAAAAAGGAGGACGCAAATGTGTGTGCGTGTGTGCCCAAGGAGACGAGCCAGACCGTCGCGTACCCCATTATGGCGCTCTACGCAGGTTCCACGAAGCGACACAAACCCGCCCCCAGTCGCGTGCGGTCGCGGCGAACGGCAGGGCCGCGCTGACACACATGCGTGGATGAACTGTACGTACTCTTGAATGACGGCTGCCACAAAAGCGGAGTGGATCAAGTAGAAGAAGAAGAATGATTAGGCGGATTAGTCGGACAAAATGTTAATAATCAAGTTAAAAAATCACACGCGCACGCACACACGCACGCGTACCCAAAAGTCAGAAGCAAAAACTCCAAACAACAACAACAACAATACCGTGCCCACCTGATCCAGCGCATGTGTTTGGATGTTCGTTGCCCACTACGCAATAGCAACAACAAAAATAAAAGAGGCGTCGCGGTGTTGCGACGCCGTAAGAGGAGACACTGTCCCCCTCTTCTGCACTCTGGGCTACGAGAATCAGCCACCCTTCTCCATCTCCCGCCGATTACGCCGCATACTCTTGTGCGTGTCGTGCGTGATCTGTTTGACGCGGCGCTCCTGGCGCACAGTGGCCATGTGCGTGGTGAGCGCACTCAGTACAACTTCTAGCGCGGGTGCCTCCACTGGTGACGCGGCCGCGGACTTGACGAGCGTCGTCGAGCCCTCCTTCTTCTGCTTCTTGACGCCTGCCGTTCGCTCTGCCTCCTCGTGTGATGCCTCTGCGGCGCTGACTTCATCGTGAGATCTCTTACTGCCCGTCTTGGCCGACGTACGAGGCGACCGAAGAAGCGGGCGGCGCTCCTCCAGTTGCTGTGACATGACAGCGGCGGATTGGTGGGCGAGCGTGGAGAGACGGTCAGAGATGTTTGCTGCTCGCAGCGCAATGCCGACGAGCGGCGCCGCCACGTCGTGGACGAGGCGTAACACCTGGAATGCGCGGCCGCCCATGAGCCAGCTGGCAGCCTCGTTGACGCGCTTGACGTCGTCCTCGGACAACGTGGCCTCCTCGTCGTCATCGCCCACCGTCACCGTCGCCGGGGTCGGGAGGACGGAGGTCAGCGCGCCGAAGAACTGTACCAGGGTTGCCGTGCGCACCATGTAGTTCACCACGCGGCCTTGCCGCACAACGGGGCTGGCGATGCTCTCTAGCTGCCGACGAATCAAGCCCAGCTCCTTCTCCACCGTGGCGAGAACAGCACGGCGCGTACTAGCAGGCACGTCTGAGGTGACATCGTCGGCGAGAAGCCGCATCCGCAGAGCCAACACGCACACGCTGCGGAGCAGGTACACCATCAGCTTGAGGGACTCCGCGCGGGAGGGGCTGTTGATGGCGCGGTGCGCGTTGTACACCTCGTTCGAGACATCGCACATCGCCACACGCGACAAACATTGCTTTAAAGCGTGTGCGGCACCACGCAGGGCCTCTTCCAGCTGCGCCAGGCTCGCCTCACCCACCGGCGGCACCACCAGCGGCATCGAGATGGCCGCGTTTGCGCTGCCCTCCTCGACAACGACGACGGTGCGCGCGACGGGGCTCGCAAGCATTTCAGAGTCTGTGGCGAGGAACCCGCTGCGTGGCTCGACGAAGGTGTAGACGTAGTGGCGCAGAATACGCACCGCAACGGCCTGCACCCATGGGTGCGTGTGCAGCATAAGGTGGTCAATCAACACCGGCAGCAGCGCGGGCCCGAGACGCTGATACATGCGGGCGGGCGAAGCGGCAAAGAGGGCTTCTGCGCAGCGCAAGCTGTAGAAGACATGCTCCCAGCCCTTCATCTCCGCCTTGGCCTTGAACTTGGCGTTGAGCGTCGTGCCCTTCGCGACCTTCTTGCCGCCCGCTGCCTCGTACTGGTTGTACAGGCACCCATTGAGGATGGCCTGGAAGGACCACGCGCAGCTCTGGTCGAAGGCGTCGCGTGCGTCGCGCAGGGAGGACACCTCGTGCGCCGCCAGCGGTGCCTCCGCCTCGTCTGCGTCGTCTGGCGCGTTTGCGGTGTCCTCACGGTCGAGCCCGTAGACGGCGGCGATCGCGGGGATCATTGTCGCCCACACCTGCGACGCCATTTGCCGAGTCGGGCGTGGCTTTGCAGGGTCCATCCAACTGGACAGGAGAGGCACGAGCACGTCGACACCCGCCAGCTTGGCCAGATGCTGAATGACCTGACCCGCCCGCTCCCGCGCTTCGCGCCACTGACCACGCAAGACAACCGCCGTCAGCGGCGGCAACCACACGGGTGCCTCATCGCGCAGAACCACAGTTGGCAGTCGGTACGCCAACGCGTCGAGCAGATCCAACAACGCCAGCGTGCCAGAGAGCTCGGGGTAGTCGAGGTTGCGGCAGAACAGGTTGATGTGCGAGCGGAACTTCTCCGGCGTGAGCTTGTACTCGGTGAGGAAGCGCACCACGATCTGCACGCAGCGGTACCGTATCCCGCGCTTCGCGCCGAGGTGCACGAGGAGCTCTGTCACGAGGTCCACAAGGTCGTAGATCTCCACAATGTGGATGTGCTTGCGAAGGACCGCGTGGAAGAGAGAAAGTGCCATCGGAAGAAACTCGCTTCGCTCCACCATCTCGCCCCGCGCCAATGCCACGAGCCGTGCTGCTTGCTCCTCGCTCAGCGTGAACTTCTGATGGCTGATGAGCGCCGCACACACGCGCATGGCTCGCTGCTTGATGGGACCTCCGCGCATGAGAAAGCCAGCGACGGTGTCGAGCAGACTCGCCTCCATCTCGTGCACCGCCTCCAGGGGAGGTCGCAGCGACACGAGGGCGAGCAGGCAGTCCAGCGCGTTGCCCACGACGGGGTCACTGCCTTCGCCCTCGAGCGTCTGCACGACCACGGGCACCAGCGACTCTAACAAGGGACGGTGCTCGCGGATAAAGGCGGCGGTGAGGTTGTGCTTCGCCAGCAGCGCCGCCGTGGAGCGGTCCTTGCGGGACGCGGAGGCCTTGTCGCCTCGTCGGGTGTCCTGCTCAGCTTGTGCCTCGGCAAACGCGTCGAGCGCGTCGTCGTCTTCGGCGTCCAGCTCTTGCGGGTCCAGCGCGGCGATGGCTGCCTCGTCGCTCGCGTCCTCTTCACCCTCGATGCTCTTCTCCTCACCAGCCTCGTCATCAGCGTGGCCTTCGCCGTCTGGTGACTCGCCATCGTCGTCGTCGTTCTGCGCCACGCCGCCGGGGCCCTCTTCCTCCTCGGCGTCTGCAGCCTCTGCGCGAGACTTGTTGTGGCGAAGAAGGTCGAGCTGGACGGCTGCCTTGCTGAAGCGGCGCTCCTTGCCAATGCCGAGCACCTGCTTCAGCACGCTGAGCAGGTACTTGAGCAGGAATTCGTCCATGGTGTCCAGGACGACGGCCGTGGCGGGGTCCTCGCGGTAAAAGTCCTTGGCGGCCTCTTTGAGGTCCTTGCCATAGCGGCCCTTATACAGACGCAGTTTCTGCCGCTGCTGTGTGGCGAGCACCGTGTGCGCGCTGAAGTCGAGGTCCACCCGCTCCGGCACCGGTGCGACGACGAAGTTCTTGTCGAGCTGCTCCTTCATGCTCAGCCGATCGGCCTTGTGGGTGAGTAGGTGTGCGTTGCCACGAATGCGGCGCGTGCCGTCCTTGGCCTCGAAGGCGCGAATCTTCTCTTCGCGCGTTGCGTTGTGTCGTGTGAGAAGGTCACGCACTTGCTGGAAGGACTGCTCGATGCGCATGCTCGGATTCATCATGAGGCCACGCGCCACGCGCACGGCGACCAGGCGCACCTTGTTCACAAAGACAAGATCGGCGCTGGCATTTTTGCTGACATTGACGTACTTGGTGCGCAGCTCGTGCATCATGAGGGCCTTCACCTTGGCGCTGCCGTGAAGTGCGTTGGCGTCGACGGAGGTGTCCGAGGGCGGCGTCAGCACCCACGCAACCTTTTGCAAAAACACCTCCATCATGCGTGCCGCATCCGCGTGGCGGGCGAGGAACGCGAAGCCTTGCATGGCTCTGCTGGACTTGATCTCCACCATCTTACTCATCAGCTCCACCTGCTCCTTCTGTGCCGAGACCTCGCCGAGGTAGTCGTCGAGGAAAATGGTGATGAGCTGGTCGAGCAGATTCGTGAGGCAGGTGACGCCGTACGCGTGATCAAATGCCGTGGCGTGGGGGAGAAGTTGGTCAATCAAGTCTTGCTCGGCCTCCTCGAGCGCCATGTCTGCCTTTTCCTCTTCCGTGAGGCCGGCCGAGGGGGTCGCGGTGCGGGAGGCACCGAACTTCTTTTCCTCCGCCTGGTCCGCCTCGTCCTGGCGACGAGACGACCTCTGCGACTCCAACTTGCGCTTCTTGACGTCCTCCAGCGCCTCTGCGACGGGATCACTGTATTGCCGGTGCGTGGGACGCGCACTGCCGCCGTGTGATGACCCTGTCGAGACGCTCTGCGGTTCGTACAGCTGGAACAGCAGCGTCACGACGGTGTAGCCGAGAACGTGCAGCTGGTACCCGTGAATAAGGTTATCCTGCAGCTTGGTGATGATGGGCCGCAGCTTGCTTGGGCCCGTCTCCTGCAGCATGGCGCCGAGGATGCGGCGGGCACTGTCGCGATGACGGTCATTCTTGGTGCGCAGCTTCTTCACGAGCTCGTCCATGAGGTGGTCCACGTAGAAGTCGAAGCGATCCTCCGGGAAGTGCTTGACGATGCGTGTGACGGCGAGGGCAACGGGGAGCTGCAGAATGGCGTGCTTGGCCACCGCCTTGTCCTCGGACTCTTGCTCCTTGCGAACGCTCGTGGCGGTGTGCATGTTGCTGCCCTTGAGCTCTCCGGTCAGCCCCAGCGTCTTCTGACCTTCTTTCCCACTGCCGATGAAGCTGAAGAGTTGCGGTAGCACATCCTGCTCGAGCACATGCAGGAGGCGCTGATGGCGGAATTGCTGGCGGCGACGCGCGACGTCGGCCTGCACGGCCGCGTCGTCGTCTTCCAGCTCGTCGTCGTCATCATCGTCATCGTCGTCAACCTTCTTGGCCTTGCTGTCGGCTGTGGACAGTGTCGCTCCCTTTACCGGGTCCGCTTCCGCCGTTTCCTCGTCCATGGGAGTGTCAAGGAAGTGAAAGTTCTGAAGCACCTGCACGACACCGCGGAGCATTGGCATGCGGAGCGAGGCGTTGATGCCCGCATTCGACAGAAACAGCGTGAGCACGCGGTAGTACGCCTCCCACGGCATTCTCTCGGTCAGGGCGGCGATGGTCATGAGAACGGCGTCGCAGTAGCCCTTGGCGCGCCCCTCCGTCATATCCGGGCGGTCGCGCTTACCTTGCGCGAAGTCCTTGATGGCGCTCATGAGAAACGGGATGAACACGCGCAGCACATCGCGGAGCGGCAGCTGGGGGCCGTGCTGGCGCAACAAGGCGAGGGCGTGCAGCCGGCACTTGTGCTGAACGTGTCCCACGTTCTGGAAGAAGTCCTGACCGGTGCTCGGCGAGTAGAGCAAGTGAAAGCCTGGGAAGCTGGCGGCGTAGTGGCGGCCGAGGGCCCCAAAGCACGACATGTGGTCATTGCGCACGTGCACATCGCGGGCCACCACGCCGTGCCGCAACGTCGACAGCACCTCTCCATGTCGGACGACGTGGTCCAGCACAAGGGCCGCGTAGCCGGCAGGGTAGAGTGGCTCGTGCTGAGGGCTCGAGGCGTACCGCATCATGGCGTAGAAGAGCTGTACCGCTTGAGACCGCAACGCGACCTCGGGGTCGCGCAAGAAGTACATGACGTTCGCCGCGAGCAGCTGAAAAGCGGGAATAGCGAGAACGGGCACCGCCTGCTTGACGACCGGCAGACGCACATCCAGCTCCCCGCTGTAGTCGCGCTCGTGGCGCACGGTATCGCGCGCGGTGGTCGACGACGACGAGCGGTGCGACGTTGGCCCCCCACCAGCGCCGAGGGCACCGTAGTTGCCGTTGTTGGCGAAGAACTGCTGAAGCGAGTGAAGGGTGTGGTAGCGGAGGTCGAAGTCATAGCGATCAAGCGACTCGTTGTTGTCCTCAAAGCTGTTCAGGCACGCCACAGCACGTGCCATGGCCGCCATCTGAGCCGCCAGTGCGTGGGCGACAGCGTCCTTGTCCACTGTGCCGACCGGCGCGTCTGCTGTATCCACACCTGTGCCGACGACACTCGTCAGGTGGAGCTTTGGTACAATACGTTTTACCGTCTCACAAAGCAGCAGGCGAGCCTCTGGGTTGGTGACGGTGTTGAAGAGGTGGACGAGTGGCCTGTAGTGGCGCACGAGGTCGACCCGCTCCAGGTGTTGAAACAGCTGGTGCACGACCTGGACTGCCATGACGACAGTGGCGACGTCGGTGACGCAAATGGGGTGCACGACGAACTTGAGCGACACCTCGAGGAGGCGACCGAGCATGTGATGCACTTCTCCCTGTGTGGCCTCGTGGCCACCGGCAACGGCGGTAGTCGTGGTGGTTGTGGTTGTGGTGTGCGCCACGCGGGGCTGCATCTGCTGGGCCAGCATCGACACAGTGCGGATGACCTCCTTCCACATGGGCACCGAGAAGGCCATGACGGAGAAGCGACCGCCAGTGGTGTGGCGACTGGCGGACTCGCCCGTCCTCTCCGCCTTGTCCTCCTCACCGCTGACGCCGTCATCGGCCTCGCCGTGCATAATGAGCTGGTAGACGGAGGTGAACATCGCCGTGACGTGGGTGGAAAGGAACGCCTCTTGCAGCGTGGTGGTGGTGGTGACAGCGGCGGGTCCCTTCTTGGCACTCCTCTTTGCGGTGGAGCTCGAGGTCGCTAGGTGAGCGGGCCCAAGCCGCTGCACGGGCTCGTCACCACGCGTCAGCAGGTCCGTCAAGCAGCGAAGTGCGTCGTAGACGGCAGCGGCCGGGGCCTTGTGTACTGGAGGCAGGGCACGGCGCAGGCGTCCGGCGCCCGCCATCTTGGCTTCCAGGTAAAGCGGGTTGACAGCAAAGAGCTCGGCGAAGGTGCCTGCCACTTCCTCACCGAACGCGGGCACCAACGAGAGCAGCGGCCCTCGGCTCACCCACGCCATGAGCAGGCGCAGCATCGGTGTGACGGTGCTCTTCGCCGGGGTGGACGGCCCGCGCGTGCTCGTCTCCGTGCGCGGCTGCGTGGCCCCCTTGGCGCTGGCGTAGAGTGCGGTGATATACCGCCCCAGAATCGTGTCCCGCACAGGTGTGTCACTCGCCATCTCCGCGACGGCCGCCATCGACTCGGTCGGGAATTGCTCAAAGAGAAGGGCAACCACCGTCACGGTCGCACGCCGCAGCTCCACCAACGTCAGGGTGAATGTGCGCGCACGCGTCGCTCTCTGCGCCTCTTCGCACCACCGCCGCACACGCCGTAGCTCCAACACCTCATCGTCGTCGGCATCGTCCGCGTGGCACGCGAGCGCGGCCTTGGCCGCCTCTAGGCGGGCCTCGAGCACGTCGCGCAGCTGTTGCCGACACGCGACCAGGTAGCCTTGTAGCGCGAGATGAAGGCACGAGCGCACGTACGAGGCGAAGTGCTGCCCCACCGCGCCAAGCAGCGACTGGAGGAGCCGTGTGGCGTGCGTGAGCTGACGTGCCTGCCGTTCGAGGTGGCGCACCGCGTGGCGGTCGCTCGCACGGGCAACGACGTCGCGCCACTGGGCGGTGAAGTCAAAGGCCGCCACGTCGGTCAACTCGTCGCTCGTCGCGACACGTGAAAGCACGAGGCGTTGCGTCACACGATCCAGCACGTGCGTCACCGCGTCGGCCTCATCCCGCGTCGTCGTGGTCGCCGCGAGCTCAGTCAGAAACGCCATCAGCCGCCGCTGAAGAACCGCCTGGTCCCGGCGCTTTTCCTTGCTGACCTTCGCAATGAGCTTCGGCAGCGACAGTGTGATCGCGGTGGAGACGTAGTCGGCGCGGTCGGACGGGGGGATGCTGTCAAGGTGGAACGAGGAGAGGAAGCCAAACAAACCCTTCATGGTGTCGCAGTACGGCGTGAGATGGGCGTGGTGGGCCTGAAAGGGCTCCACGCGGAGACGCTTGAGGTTATCCAGGGCGGCGCGCTGCAGCACGGCGCTTGTGTTCGCTGTGTAATCGACAAAGAGCTTGCGCAGCTCGTCGTTGCGGGCAAGGATGTGTGCCAGGAGCGTTGGCTCCACGCGGGTCTGCTGGCTGGGCGAGAGTATGGTCGTCGGGGCGGCGGCACACGCACGCATCGCCAAGGCCAACCGATCATCCAACTTGCGCAGTTGCGTGGCGCCGCACGGATGCTCGTGGCGGTCGACGGCGACGAGCTCTAGCACAAGATCCTCGACGAGACGCAGCTTGGTGTCGAAGGCGGAGCTGTGCGCCATCATCGCCTCGAGCGCGGCGAGAAAGGTCTGCGCGAGTGTGGCGCGATCGGTCGACCGCGCAAAGAAGCTAGAGGTGGTGGCGCGATAGAGCTGCCCCACCCAGTGCGAATGCCACGAGAGCACCTCACCGTCCTCGTTTGTCAAGCCCACCGCCGCAATGACCTCATCCGTGTACTGCTCCGATGAAAAGGCCCGACTCACCGTGGCGCCCTTCTCGTACTGCTGCTGGTCGGTGAGTGTGATTGTGTAAGGACACCTGTAGGTCTCCCACTCGTCGAGCTGTTCCTTCTGCGACCGGACGGCGTCACCGTTGACAACATCGTCGTCGTCGTTGTTGTGGCCGTCACCACCCTCATCATTCTCATCGCTCCGACGTCGCACGTTCGGCGAGCCGCGAGCGAGAATATCACCGATGACCATGAGACGGGCATTGGGCACAATCACCATGTTCCACACCACCGGTTCCAACCGCCGCCGGCGACTGCGACGAGCGTCCGCATTTGCAGTGGAGGGAGACGTGGTGATCGCATCAAACGTGTGTTCGTGTCCTTCTGATGCTGCGTCGTCGTCGTCGTCGTCGTCGCTGCGCGCGGCGGGCCCGACAACGCCACGCGCCTCGTCCGTGCGCGCCGTCGACGGTGCTGTCTGCTCCGCACGCACGAGCCCAAGGAGCACGCGAGTGGCGAGCGGCCACGCTCCGGAAAACTTGAGGTAATAGAGCCCCATCATGGCGCGTGCAAGAAGGCAGCGCTCGAACGCACCGACCAAGGTTCCGGCCTCGGCCGCGAACGTCACCTTGGCAAGCACCTGCTTCAGCCCGTCCAGGTTACCGGTGGCCGAGAGTGGGTTGAACTCCTCCGCGCGCACCAAGGCCACAAGGAGATCAGTGTCCACAGAGGAGAGCCCGCACAGCCGGTCGTCTTCGGGGAGGTCGGCGTGGCAGAGCCAAACGAGCAGACGCAAGGTGAGCAAACGCACGGACTGCATCGGTGAGACGAGTGACTCCAGCAGAATCGATTGCACGAGACGCGCCTGGCAGTCCTTCGACAACGCATGATGGAGCGTGTGGAGTGCGTGCCGCGTGTGCTCAGAAAGGGTTTTGCCCGCTGTGTGGGCGTCCTCGGGCAGACCGAGCGACCACAGCAGTGAGCGCAGAAGCACCTGCGTTGCGTACAGCAGCTGTCCTCGCTCGCCTTCTGACATCATGTGCCCGACGGTCGCCGACGACACATCCGGCGGGGTCGATGCGGCACCAGAGAGAAGGGCAGCCGTGGATGCCTTGCTCGCCTCGAACGCGGCGGCGAGAACGTCAATGGTCCGTGCGAGGTGCGTGAACTCGGAGGCGCCTGCATGGCGAACCTTCGGGATGGGTGCAGACCGCTTGGTCTTCTTCTCTGACGTCAACGCCGACGGAGAGGATGAGGGAGAGGTGTTTGACACTGCACCCGCGCGACTGTTGATGTGAATGAGCACGGAGACTATCTGCGCGTAGAGGGCATAGCCACCACTTGGTGACGCCAGGCTGATGACGGCCTGCTGCAGGGACGGTCCCGCGGCTACCCACCGCCCAAGGACATCCAAGACTTGGTGCAATGGCTCGAGCAGGGCTGGCGGCACGGTGACCGCACCGGCCTCTTCCGCGGCGACGCCATCCGCCGCGTTCACGGCGGTAGGCTGTGCCGGCGACGGTGGTAGCGCCAAAAAGTCGCGGCAGACGGGCAAACAGCACGCGAGCAGCTCCAGCTCGTTCTCGAAGACGGCGGCAAGCTGCGCGGCGACGGGAGCACCGATGCGGGTCACCTCCAAGGTCAAGACCTGCTCCGTGCGACGGACGAAGAGCTGCATCATGTGCCGGAATAATTTCTCTACACACTCACGCAACGCGAGGCCAGCCGTCGCGGAGGCTTTGGCCTGAGGTCGGAGTCGCAGAAGCTGCTGCAACGGACTGCTCGCCACATGGCGGGTGCGATCGTGCGTGAGCCGCAGAAGTAACACGGCACGCTCAATGTGTCGTGTCTCGAGGTGACCAGCGTCATCGGACGAGGAGACAGCGGTGCACGACGACGACGACGAGACGGCGGCGAGCCGCGTGGCGAGTGCATCGTTCGCGAGGTGCCAGTAGCCTTCACAGAGAGCGTGCAGCAACGTGAGAGCCAGTGGTGTAAGCAGGGATTTGATCTTCAGGGTGCTCTCCGCGCGGTGTGCGCGACGGGCGCGTGCGCGGTCGGCTTGTCGTGCACGCGCCAACGTGCGTTGCTCGTCGAGTCGCTTACCAGAGGTGAAGCTGCCAAGGTCGCCGTCTTGATCGTCGGGCACGTAGGCGTCTTCATCGGTGTCCTCATCCTCACTCGCGTTGGCCACGTCACTTGTCGTCGCCGCCTCTTCCGCTGCACGTCGCTCCTCCGCCATGTCGAAGGCGAACTGCTTTTGCAGCACGTCCTGCGCGAAGGCGTACAGTGTCACGCGCGCGGCTTCCTTGACGTAGACTGGCATCTCCGCGGAGACGGCGCTGGTGCTGGCGCTGGTGGTTGTGGCGTCTGTACCGGACGAGGCGAGGCTCAGCAGCCGTTGCACCACCGCACGGCCAACGGGCAGAAACGCCTTTTGCACCGCCACCGCGTGGCTGTCGCCGGCGTGGCGGGAGACGCCTTGCATAACACCCGCACGCAGGGAGTGAGGGTGGCACTGGTAAGGTGAGAGGCAGAGCGGCACAAGTAGTTCGAGAAGGGCTCCATAAACGGTGACGCGCGTCTCGCCCGACACGGACGATGGCGGCGGTGCTTTGAGCGACGCAAGCAAGACGACGGCGAGGCGTCTCAGCACACCGCCTTCCCGCGCATCTCGCCACAGCGAGTAGTAAGCACCGCTGAGGAGCGCATGAAGAATGCGGATGTGGTGCGCACTGTGTGGCACGAGCAGAGTCACCACCGCGTGAAGAAGGCGTGAGGTGGCACGTTGATGAGTAGCTGTCAGTGCATCTGCTTCTGTACGCGCCTGTGGGTTTACCTCCCTTTCCTCATCGTCATCGCTCCCCGAAGTTACGTCTTCGGAGTCGCTGTGAGCATGCTTTCCGCTGTTCGCGCGCACTTCGCGAAGGACAGCCTGCAGTGCACTTTGCAGACTGCCCGAGACAAGCGCACGCACCACTTCTTGCGCTGTCGGGATCGCCGCCGCCGCCGCCGCTGCTGCTGCGGACGCATCGGGCAGATCGCGCTGATCGTGTGCACGTCCAGCAACGGTGTGTGCCAAACGCGTCTCACCCGTAAACACCCAGGCGTATCGGTCGGCGTGTAGTGCGGCGAGTCCGCCATCGCGTGCATGTGCCGCCACCTCTTCTTCCTCCTCTTTCGCCACACCCGTGCCTTCCGGTGCAGCCTTGTCCATCCACTGTTCGCCGACACCCTCATAGCCGAACGCGGCCATCAGCACCTCGTCCTCGGCCAGAGCTTTTTTCTTCTCGTCTGAGGTGAGTAGCAGCCCATTCTCGAGCACCATCACGTAGAAGTATTCAAAGGAAGAGCTCAGTGAACCGCGGATGCCCCGCATCAACTCGGCACAGAAAAAGGCAAACCCGTCCGTCACCGGGTGATTCGGCAATACCTCCTTCACGTAGCGTGCAGCGTGGACGGTCGACCAGACCTCCTCGGGTGCGAGCACGGAGGCAAGGGGTGTGCCTTCCTCCTTGGCGACCGGGGCGTCTTCATCTTCACCCGTTAGTTCGTCCGCGTCGTCGTTCGCCTCGTCGTCGAGGTTCTCCAGCGCCTCTTTCACGGCGCGTGTGGGCTGCCTCTGACGGACCGCGTACTTCTGGAAGTCATCGAGCAGCTCACCGGAGATGGTCTCCACCACGAGCGGGAGCAGTGGATGCACAAGACGACACGTGTACGCGAGCAGTTCCGCCGCAAGGCGCCGAATAAAGCTTCGCGAGTCACTCAGCAGCGCGACGTAGTGGCCCAGTGACCGCTCAACAAGACGGCGCTGGGCGGGCAAACACCAATACGGCACCATCTCTCGGCACCACGCCGCCTGCGCGGAGAACACCAGCTGGACACGCGCCGTGTCAGCCATCAGGAAGCCGTGCCGGTCGAAGAGGCCGGCGTGGACGGCCTCGTGAAAGACCTGGAAGTACGTGAAGAACTTGGCGCCCACATCACGCGCAAACGCAATCGTCAGTCGCACGAAAGCGGCGAAGCCTTCACTTGTCTCACCCTTTCCCTCGGCGCTCTTCGCCGCCTTTGATTTGGCTCGGTTGCCGACGGCGCCACCGCTGCGGTCCAGAAGACACACAAGCAATTTCTCAGCGATTCGGCGATGACTCATCTCCATGAGCGCTCTCGTCTCGCACAGGTCCAGCACCTCGTAGCGAAACTTCTTAAAATCCTTGGACGAGCACGACAGCAGTTGCTCATTGAGTTCCAGGTAAAAGGCCGGACGATCTTGATCGTGCTCAGCTGTCGTTCTCGCGCCTGCCGCACCAGTTGACGCGGCAAGGGCGAGCGTGAGGTCGCCAAGAACGGTGTGTCCGACACCCACGTGAACGTGCTCCACAGCATTGCGGAAGAGTTTTTCGCGCCCGCGAACGTTTTGACCTTTCTGCTTCGGCGGCATGACAGAGAAAGAGCAACCAACGACAACAAAAAACAAAAAAAAGGAAGGAATAGAGAACGACACCTCGTGAAGCCACACAAGGCACGGACGAGGACAGAAACAAAAGGTGCTTCCTCGCTCGCTCGCTCTCTCACCACACCGTCACGTCGGACCTTGTTTTTTCCTGAAATTTAAACGGTTATGAATTTACTGGCGTGGGCGAGAACCTTGCGCGTGGAGGCTTCTGCTTCTTGGCCCCACCTCCTTGTTCTTGTTTCTCTGGGTGGTGTGTTGTACTGCGTTCACACTTCGGACGAAACGAGGAGACGCGTTGACGAAGAGAAGAGGGAAGAAGAAACAGACGACGAAGGCGGAAGGACAGAGACGAGGGGACCAGATGCCTGAGCAGGGGCCAAAGAAAGAATCGACACCAATGTCGTCAGCAGAACGCGCCGAACAAGCACGACGCGCTTGCCATGCTGACAGGGCAACAACCCCGCGAAGACTATCGCACCACGCGCGGTGGACGCGGCTGTGACAGCGACGAACCGACCAACTCAGCGCGACGCCCAAAGTCCGACGGATACACGCACGGAGTCGCAAAGGGGTGCAACATCACATGATGCGTTAGTTTTTTTTTTCGAACAGAGTGTGCGTGGCAGCATGTAGGTGTGTGTGCGTGGGAGAAAAACAATCACTCCGTTGACAGAACAGAGGAAAGGAGAAAAAACTCTCTCGCTAGTCACCACAGAAACGAAAAAGGAAAAAAAAACGAAGACCAAACAAGACAACAACAAGGAGAACGAGTGGTACGAATCCAGAATGAGCTGAGCCTCATGGAGGTCTGTGCACAGGGGCACAGATTGACCAACAGGGAGAGACAGGGAGCAAGAGCGTCTATGCGAGTCGTGCCTGCGGCGGACGTGACCGTGTACGACGTCGCGACTACGTCTCTACGTGTGCACGTCCACCACACAAGCATTTATGGTGGACACGACTCTACATTACGCGACAAGCAGAGACCACGGAGAAAAACAAATAGAGAGACTCTCCAAGAGCAGAACACGGCTTTCGCGGTGAACTCGGGGGAGAGGACTGGTCTCAAGAATGGATAGTGGTGCCAACAAGGCACCTAGGGACGAAGAACAAGAAAAAGGAGAAAAGAATAAGGTGTCACAGATACGTGTTGATCAGGACACGAAGAGAAGGAAACAGAACCGTGCCACGCCGACGGATACAGTTAGACGGCGGGACTGCAGCCCAAGCTACCACACCCAGCGGACGTGGTGGCACCCATGGTCTTTTCGCTGACGACGGCGACGCGCAGGGAGCCGTCCTGTGCGGCACAGCAGTCGTGCAGGTCGCCGAGCGTGGTGGCGGCGGCGGGCGTGCAGTCGTTGACGAGCAGCGTGGCACCCTTGGCGCACTTGAGCTGCGCGACGAGGTCGGCGACGGTGGCGTTGCGGGGGAGCGCGAGCAGCGTGGGCTTGGCGCTGGTGCCCTTGGCGGGCAGCACGGCCACGGAGACGTTGTTGAGCTGGGACATGGCTTTGAGAGAGTGTGTGTGTGTGTGGTGGTGGCTGCGGGAGCGGCGGCTTGTGTGCGGGTGTGTTAGAGAGGTCTGTGCGGGGTGTTGTGGGAGGTTGGCGTCTGTGGACGGCAGGTGAGTGACGAGGTGACGGTTGAGTAGTATAGATGTGTTGCTGTATCGTGTGCCTCCAGCGCTTGAGCACATGAGAGGAGTGCAGGACGCCGCCTACTCGTTGCTAGCAGGTTGTGTTGTTTAAATGACAGCTTTCAGTTCCATTTGCGAAGCCGGTTGTCGCCCGTACTGCCGCAGACCCTTAGGCCCCGCTGGATGGTGCCCCCGCGACCGGCGTCGCGCAGATATCTGTGTCACAAATTGTCCTCTCAGCGCACCACATAAGTGGAAGTGACGGACGCCATTCGCTGCACGTAGGTGCACGCACACGGTTAGAATGTGGTTCTCCTTCTGTTGTTTATTTGTTTCCACAGCGTACGCTTTACGCGAGAAGGTACAGCGGGCGTCCTGGTCCTTTCCGTGATTGCACGGATGGACTGAGAGCTTCACTGGTGCCGATCAGTGCGTCTCCTGTATGTGTTTGTTAACGTCGATATGGGTGAGTAGTTTTTGTTGGTGTTGCTGGTGGCTCAGCGTTTGCACAGGTGTTGAAGAGAAGGAACAGATAAGTCAAACAAAAGTAGAGCCAGTGGTGGCCGCATGTGGTTTCTCACTGCGATAGAAAATAAAAAGAAAAGAAAAAAAGAGAAGGAGAACACTAGTATGGGTTCATCGACTCCCTTCTCCCCTGGTCCCACACGTGTGGTCCCTCGGAGAGAAGGAAGAGGGCTGCCGTCTCTCCAGAAACAAAAAAGAAGCAACAAAGCAAAGGAAGCCACCGGTGACCGGATGAGCGTTCAAGACCACGAAGGGGTGGAAAAGAAAAAAAAAGAATAAACAGCTGGATGTGTGAGGGACCAACGGTGAAAAAAAGAAAAGGAGCGACAAACCGACAAACACCCACGGAGGACGTGTGTCGAACAAGAGTCAAGACAGTAGAAACCGAAGAAAGTAATGAAAGAAACAAAGGAGAAAAAGAAGATGAATGAGCGTCGCCTCTGGCCCTCTGTTTCTCTCACCTTGTTGGACGTGTGCACAGTGGTGCACGATAAGGCGGGCGCCGTGACAGGTCGGCCGTCATAAACACCAGCTGGCGGGACAGAACAACGAAACCGCCCGATTTTAGGCTAGCGGGCTGCCGCGGTGAGCGAGACGTTGAGGGGGGGAGGGAGGGAAAGAAAACACGTGCTGGACGAGAGTTCAAGAGTCGTTACACGGCGCTGCCGGCCGCGATGTTGCATAGTCCACCGGCTGTTGTCGCACCGAGAATCGTCTCCGGCGTGTAGGTGACGTGCAGGAAGCCGTCGTCAGCCTTGCAGCAGTCGTGCAGGTCCCCGAGCGCGGTGGTGGCGGCTGGCGCGCTGTCCTGGACGAGCAGCGTGACGCTCTTGCGGAGCAGCCCTGCGGCGTCACGCACGGCGCGCTCGAGCTCGGCAACTGTGGCGCTGCGTGGGAGTGCGACGAAGACGGGCTTGCTTTTACCGTTGTTGATCTGCGCCACGACGGGCACCGCGCCGGGGTACTTGGCGAGCAGGCGCGCGCAGTCGGCGCGGCGGGACTCCAAGGAGGCGGTCTGGTACATAGCTGTGGGGGTGGTGGTGTTAGTGGTTGGCGGGAGGGAGAAAGCTTTGGGAAAGCAGAGTGATCTTTTGCAAAGAAAGAAAAATGAGAACAAAGGAGGTCATCGAAAAAGGGTGTGGAAAGGGGGAAGTGTCGTCGTGTGGGTTCCGTGAATGCAGTCTTCGCCCAACGATCAGAGCATCTGTAAGAGGGAGGGGGGAGAAAGGGGCAACGCCACTGGTCGGGAAATGCGGCCTGTGGGCAGTGGCGCGTGTAGCCGAGGGGGGGAGGGGGAAAACAGCGAAGTGCTGCGAGCCGCAGAGCGAGGTGGATAAGTGTCACTTGAAGAAAACTCTGTGAGCAACGAGTAGAACGTCGGTGTCACACACACACACACACACACACACACACACGTCGAGGCTGAACAAGCGTCGTGACGCTGCGGCCGTGGGACTCACTGGCGCAGGTGGAAGCGGGTGGATGGGCCCATCTGCTGGAGGTCCTCGAGCTTGCGCTTCGCGTAGTTGATGTGCCACTCAATCTTGGCAATGTGCTTGCGAGGAATCGACATGTTCTTTGCGTACTCATCGTGGATGAAAGCACGGAGGCTCCGTTGTGTGTCGGGGTCGTGCATACGACGCGTCTCCCGAAGTGACTGGCGGTAGAGCTGAAGGATCTCCTTCTGCACGCCGCTGTGCCTCTGTACCGCTGGCGTCCGTGGCGTTCGTGCGGACGTGGTCTCGCTACGATGCGATGACCCACGCAGCCTTTCCACCGCCGATAGTGTGGCGCGTGCGGTGACACTAGTGGCTGCGGAAGTTGGCGCGGCGCTCATGTTCGTGAACGGGGACGCCTTCGGCGGCTTTCGCGGACGGTGAATCTCCGTGTTTGCTGGCGAGGCAGCGGACGTGGCCGCGACGTGTGCAGTCTCTCCGTCGGCGCCGGCCGTGCCTCGTCCAGCTGCGGCGACGTCATCCGCGTCTTGTTGGCGCAGCGCGGCGGCCCGTGCGCTCATGACGCCCAGATTGCCAACATGGTTGGTGACATCCGGGGCACCGCTCGTCGCTTGCCACTCCGGAAAGAAGGGATGGCTCTGATGGCGTGGGTCCGGGGCGTACACGGCGTCGCGGTACACCTTCGTGAGGGTGTCGGAGGCGAAGTTGTGGCCCGTGCGCGCCTTATCGTGGTAGTTGTGGTGACACAGCCGCGTCAGACGCCACATTGACGATGCGTGCGCACTCTCTCGTTCAGGGAGACGATAGCGTAAAAGCGCAGTGCGCGCGCACGTACGTGCTGCGAAAGGGGATGGGGGTGAGAAGAAAAGACAAAGGGCAAAGTGTGTGGCGCAGTGTCACGTACACGCGTAGGTGAGGGTGGCCGAGTGTTGGTGTGTCGCGCGAGAGGCAACTGAAAGTCGGGTAGAGAGATGACGTGAGAAAGGGTATGAGAGAGAAGAGACGCAGGGGGGGGGGCGACTAGTGCGTCTAGCTCGCCCGAAGCGTAGTGAGTGCGGTACTCTGCGTCGTTGAGTACGGCGTGTGTGTGCGTGTTTGTCTGTGTCTGTGGTAGTAATCTCCTTGTCTGATGGCTTGTTTGTGTGTCGAGTGGAGCGGGGTATGAAATAAGTCAGGCGGCTTCCCAAGCTGCAAGGTACAGTGGAAAATGTGTCTATGTGGGGCTCATGGCAGAGAGTACAGGCGTGGCTCTCCAGATCCCTACCGCATCCTCCCGCGCGAATCTTGTCTATAAAATGGAAGAAGAGAACGAAATCAGAAAACAACAAGGGTAAACGGCCGACCTGCAAAGTTCATCACACACACACACATACACACATGTCGTTAGTGGGGCATGGGTCGATCCCTGACTACCCTCTAGTGTGGAGAGTTGTTGGGACTGCCACCGAGGCCGAAGAGCCACTCCTGCTGCCTCCACAGTTCCCGGTGACGAGCCATGACATCCTCGCGTGAACGGCGGACACCGCGATTTGCGCCGTCCCCTGGCGTGGAGGAGGTGCAGGACGTCGATTCACTCTCGCGGAGATCGCGTGTCGCGTCTTGACCGTCACCGCTGTGCGGTGCGGTATCCGCGCGGTACTCGCGGCCCGGACTGGGTGACGGCTGCACAAGGCGCGCCAGCAGCGCGCTCGCACGCTTCGGTGTGGGGTCGAGAGACACAGACGACCGGGCACCGTGGCTTGTCATCGCGTCGGTCGGCGATGGCATATTCGGACTTCTTCGCTCGCGGAGTGGTGGCGGTGCCGACACGGTGCGGTTGGCCAACGTCGTCTCACTATCTTGTGTCGACGCTGTGACGGCCTGCTGCGCGAGAGGGGCCGGTGAGGCGACCAGCGACGGCGAGGGTGAGTGGTGCTGCTGCGAGGAGTCAATCGACTCGCGGAGCGCGATGCGGAGGGCTGTTTCCTTGACATCAAGTGCATGTTTCGTGCGATTGAGTTCGCTCGTCAGGGCATCAATGCGACTCGTGTATGCCTCCGGGCTATGTGCTCGCACAGCGTCCTCGGCAGCCTGCTTGGCGTCAGTCAACTCGGCGATGGTTGCCTCGTGTTCGGCAAGCCGTTCCGTGAGGCGCACATTTTCCTGTTCACGCGCCAGGAGACGTTCCTGCAGGCGCCGCACCGCCTCAGACTGCTGGCCCATGAGCTCGTTGCGGTCCTCGCGCACCACCAGCAGCTCCTCCCTCGTCTCCATCCACTGGACCCGCTGAGTCTCCACGCCCTCCAGCAGCTGTGACACACAGCGCTGTAATGTTTGCCAGTGCTCCGTGGTGGCGGGTGTCGCGGCCGATATTGTTGTTGACTCTGCAGAAGCGCCAGCCACGCTGTCGACGACGTCCCCTGTGAGGTCCTCACCTAGTGTCGTTGCGGCCGCGGCCCGCAGACGAGAAGTCAGTGTGGCGACGTCGTCGACTGTGACACCCGCTACTGTGCTGGGGAGTGCGGGGACGGTCTGTGCCTCACGTGTGGTGGCCTCCTCTTGCAGCTTGGCGAGCTGCTCTTGGGTGCAGAGAAGCGTCGTCTCCAGGTCGTCGCGCACGAGGCGCAGTGCGGCCAGCTCCGCTTCCGCACGCCGCAGGGCCTCGGCGGCGTCTGTGCGGCTCGACTGGGTGTCCGAGCTCGCGGCGGCAGCAGAGGCAGCCGGCGGCCGGCGAACCACCGACGGCGCCACCGCACCTTCCGAGAAGCGGATCGCGTCAAGCGCCGATGTCGCCTTGAGGCGCTCCTCATCCGTCGCGCCCATGTCGGTGTGCACATCGTAGACCAACTCTTCGGAAGGCAACGGGGTCTTTGTCGCTGCCACGTCGCTCGCCGGCCCGCGCTCGGTGTCCTTGTCAGACTCCGGTACCGAACGCGGCGGTGGCGACTCGAGGCGGTGACTGGCATCCCCCGTGCTTGTGAGGATGGGTGTCGTGGTGGAAGAAAGCACGGCCACCGGCTGTGGTAGGGCGGGCGGCGGCGCGAGCGGCGGAGAGGAGGCGGAGAGTAGCAGTTCCGAGACGTGGTACTCCGGTGTGGGTGGAGAGCGACTGCGTCCGGGCGACTCGTGGTCCGCAGGCGAGTGTGCACGTGCCGTCTTGACGGCGGGCGGTGCGGACAGCGCCACGACCGGTGCGTTTGACAGTGACGTAGGGGCGTCGCGCACGGCGTCGCTGGCCGTCACCGTCACTGGCGTCTTGTCGGGGGTGGCCCCCGGCGGCGGTGCCGTGTGACGGGGATGGTGCGGCGGCACGAGAAAGGTGTTGGCCATGGCACGCCAGCGCTTGGCCTCCGCCAAGACGGCCTTGTCCGCGGCACTGGCCAAGGTGGCGTCGCGTGGTCCAGCTGTTGGTGCGGCTGCTGTTGCAGGCGGTGGTGCACGTTCGTGTGCCTCTAGTGCGGTGCGTGCGTTGTCCAACTCTGTCACTGCCTTCACCAGCGCGGCTTCAAGTGCGCCGCACCGTTCACGCCAGTGCAATACCTCTCGTTCCATGGCACCGCGTCCCGCCTCGACGAGCACAGTGGAAAGAGACTTGGGTGTCGGCCCTGTTGAAGGGCCACCGAGCGCCGTTGGTGGTAGACGCGCGCACCTGAGCGGCATGGCAGGTCGCGGTGGCGCATTGGCTGGCCCACGGACGGCGGTGGCGAGAGCGGCGAGGCCCTTCTGCCGCTGCGCGAGACGGACAGCCTCCCAACCGGTCTGCGCTTCATCCGCCGTGTTCACGTCACACCCGACACGGTGAGCACGTTCCCCACCCACCATGACGGGTACTGTGGGCCGGCTGGTCACGTCCGCTGCGTCAGACGGAGAAGAGGACGCCGATGACACGGACGACGCACTGTCATCGAAAAACTCATGTCGTGTGTGTTGGCGGGGGTGGCGAGTCGTCCCACCGCGCTCTATCCTGTCCACCGTATCGGTGTGTGCAGACACCTGCGTAGGCATGCGCGCACCGCACGAAGAGAGCGCGAAAGTCGACAACAGACAAGTCACCGCGACTGCCAGGCGCGGCGGATGGACACAACAGACAAGTGGCCAGTGAGCGTCTGCTTTTGTTTTGTTTTAGTGGGTGCACACCGACAACGATAGAATACCCGGTGTCAGGCGAGCGCGCAGATACACACTATCGAGACGACGTGCGTGTGCCACTGGGACGGTGAAGATGCAGAGGGAGACTCGCTGGGAATCGAAAGACCTATCACGGAAGCACCAGACAAATTCGTGCAGGGTCGAGATGACGAAAAGGGGGAAGACATCAAACGAGTGGCAAGCGCAGTGGGACGCACACACACACAGGCAGGGAGTGGGGGGGGGGGATGGAAGAGAGTAGGAGGCTGCAGTGGATGGGTAGCCCACACCCATCTGTAGGTTGGGAGGGAGAGTCAGTACATGGCGCTAGAAGCGCCACTAGGGGTGCCCTGAGAGTGTCGTGTGTGTTTGCCGCGCACATTGCGCAGGGGCAGGTCGGGACGGTAGAGCAGACAAGAGGGAGCCCCGTGAAGGCACAGCTTGCAGCAGGTGCGCACACGGCCACGCATGCCGCCCCTTCCACGTCGACTCACTGTTTTCTGGTAAAGCGTGTGTGGGTGTTGCGTCACGAGACTAGCCGTGTCGTCGGTTCCTGAATACTGTTTGGTGTTTGCGTCTTCGGCTGATCTCCTTGACAAGAAGCGATACGAACGGCCGACACGCACACTCACACACACACACACACACACGGACGCACACGACAAGAAACACGGGCAGAGAAAGGTCTAGCAGTGCTACGCGCAGGAGAGACACACGAAAACCTATCTGTGTAGGAAAGAGGAGAATGAAGTGCGACAGACAGTGCAACGTGTGTGTGTGTGTGTGTGTGTTCGTGTGTAAGCGGGGGAGTGAGACACAGAAAAGGAAGGAGATGGAAACGACCTTGGAAAGTGAGGCAGCTGTCTGCGTGCGTGAGCTTGCGCGATCACCTTCACGGGGAACCACACCGACGACGCCTGTCTTACCTAGTTGACACCACGCGGTGTGGCAATGCCCACAGGTGCGATTGTCGCCTTCGGTGCCTGCAAGCTCGTCGCACTATCGCCGTGGCCGTCCAGCCAGTTCTTGCGCTCCGCCTGCATTTCTAAGTCACGTTCCCGGATGGCCATGAGCGAGGCCTTCTTGCGCCACCACGAGTAGTTCTCGTAGAAGAATCTGTCCTCGAGGTGGAAGTCTTCTGTCTGGCCGCCGTTCGACCACTGGGCACCGATGGGAGCGTTCGCGTAAGGCCAGAATCGAATGCCTGTCTGGTCCATCAGGCAACTGCGCCACTCCCACTCCTCGTCGCGGCAGAAGAACACCGCGCGGGCCGGCTCTGTCATGTGGCACTTGAGTAGCGTGGCGGATTGCTGCGGGCACAGACGGAAGCTCGCCTCCGAAGCCTTCATGAAACCGGTGACCGTCTCGATATCCTCGTTGAGGCACTTCATCGGGTTGGAGCGCCAGTAGTAGCAGTCGCGCGAGGTTTCCACCTTTGTCTGCAAGGAGGGCAGTGCCTGGTAGAGCGGCGCGAGCGCACGGAGCACAGGCGCGGGGATACCATCACGGAAGATGCCTTCCAACGGCTGCTCGAACTGATCCATGATGGAGGTTGTGTGAGAAGAGTGGAAGTGCGTCACGTAGAGAGAGAAAAGAGGAAGAGGGAGACGCTACTATGAGTCTCCCTTGACTAAATCTGCGAGAACAAAGGCAGGCAGGAAACGAGAAGGTACACTAACACGAGAGATCCACTGTGACAAAGTCTTTGTGGAACAGCCAGTGACTACAGACTACACCCCAGAGAGTAAACGGGGAGAAGAAGAAGAAAAGAGAGAGAAGAAAACGGGAGGGCGGGGGGGCAACCGATTGCTAGAACAGCGCTCACGTGTGCTTGAGTGAGGCGCCGAGGCAGGATACTACTAACTGCACGAAGCCCACGCGTGGGGAGGCGCCTTCAGCTATCGGTGAGAGAAGAGCGAGAAAGGAAGGAGGGCAATGTGTGTGCGTGTGTTAAAGCGAATGAGGAGGCATCCTGGTGTGTCGGTGCGGCTGGTGCGACCGTCAACCGCACGGGTGGCACAGTCTTGAAGCACACGTACAGCGAAAGACGAAAACAATTTGTAGTCATGGCAAGGGGCGGAGCAACGGGCAGGCCGCTCTATGCGCCGTTGGCCCACCACCACGACAACTATACGAACGCACTGTCTCAAGTCCCACTTCCCGCTGCGAGGGGGCGGGGACAGCCCTTCACTGCCGAGGCGAGACTCAAAGTGGCTGTTGACATCGGGGGCAGTGAGCAGGTCGGCACGGCGGTTGTGCTTGCGCCGCACAGCTCTGTTCATTTGTTGAGGCTGTTGTTGTTTGCGTGACAGGCTGGACGTATACGTCACAACGCGCGCGCGTCGCCAGAATAGTCGAAACAGGAGAGGAAACACGAGGACAAAAAAAAAAGCGAACCACCACGCACCAGCACAACACAGAGAGCGAGAGAGAGAGGGGAGGGGCACTGACAACATGCAACAAAAAACAAAGGGGGTTCAATGGCGCGGGCACGTCATGCAAGGTGACAGCGCCAATAACAAGTCAGGCACGGTAACCTCAGACAACAACACGGCTCCCACTCGCACAATATCACGTCACACGCGGTGAGATCCTCCAAGTCGGCGGGGGCTGGAGGAATACGGCCACGTGCGCACACCCACACACCCAACCGCGCGAAAAAGGAAAGAAGGAAGGGGAGGGGGAGTGTGAGTGAAGACCGTGTCGGCACGCGGTGCCAACCGCGAGAACAGAGACCAAACAACAACAAGAGAAAAAACAAAAAGGAGGCGCAACACTCTTCGCGCGACACGGGAAAGCAATCCTACAAACAAAGGAAAAGGAAAAAAGAAAACAGCCGCAGCGAGTAAAAGAAGCAATGAGAAGAGAGAAGAGAGATGTCACGTTACCGACAGAAAGAGCGTCGACAAAGAAAAACGAAAAAAGGGGGAGAAAAATAAACAAAGAAGGAAGCATAAAAACAGGTGAAAGCGAGAAGAACAAGAGAAGAAAAACAAACGAGGGAAAGAAGGACATCAGCGGAAACAACAAGAAGGCTTTTGGTACGGCTCCCCGGCTCGGCAGTGTCCTTAGGGGCACTAGACACTGGCGTTCAGCGTGACCCTCCATGTTGCCTTCCCCTCTCCAAACCGAGCATCCAACTGCGGCATGTGCCTCCCTCTCTCTCTCTCCCTGTTGTTGGTGGGAGAGAACGAATAGAATGAGGGAGAAATGACATACGTCATCACTGCCACGGTGTGAGCCTAGTGGGGACCTTCACATGCCCTCCGCTCGTGATTTCTCTCCTTCTTTTCTTCTCTTTTTTTTCTTTTTTTCGGATTTCCCCCCTCCTCTCCAAGCGTGACACCGAGGTGGGCGACTAGGCTGCGTTGTTCTTCTTCGTGAGGGACGGCATGTGGAGCAGCGTGGAGATGGGACCACGGCACACTGGGCAAACGGGCTTGTGCTTGAGGAGCTGCTCACCGCACTCCTTGCACATGCACATGTGACGGCACGGCATGACGGCGGTATCCTTGTTGTTGGTCAGGCAAATGACACAGAGGCCATCCTCGTCGTCCTCGCCCTCGTGAGGGGCGATCGTGCTGCCCACCATGACATCGCCGTTCTCGCCCGCTGGGTTGTCGCTGTCGGCACCGTAGAGGTTCTCCACGATGTAGGCGTTACCGCACGCTGTCACGATCTGGCTAATAACGCGGCGCTTGGGCTTCTCGGCCAGGTCAACCGCCGTGTGCTCAGAGTGCTCCACGACAATCTCCTCAGCCTCACTTGCACCCTCCTTCTTCTGCAGCTCCGTCGTGCGGTAGCGAATGACGATGACGCATGGCATCTGCTTCGGGTAGTGCTTGTTGTAGTTCTTCTCCTTCTCATCGAGCTTACTGATGTCCAGCTTGACGGTGACCTTGCGATTCTCCTGAGGTCCGTCGATGAGCGTGCGGGTCGGCTCCATCTTGGGCTTGTTCGGCATGTAGGATACCTTACCCTTCTGGACAAACTCCTTCACGCCGGTGTGGATCTCGTACGTGACCGACGGGCACACGCTCGTCACGAAGAACGTCAGTAGCTGAGTTGACGGATTGTACGAGACAGTCGTCGCCTCGATCGTGGCCAGCATCTTCACCATCTGCCCCTCCTGAACACCGCGTTCCTGTGTATTGGCAGAGTTGTTGGTGTTCGCCGCGCCGCCGTTGTTGGCCGCGCCACCGGCACCCGCGTTGCCGCCCGCACCCGCGCCGGTCGTGCGCTGTCGAGCGTTGTTCGTACTATACTGGTTGGCGAGGTGCTGTGGGACGGCACCCGGTGCCTGCGCGCCAGCGGCGTTGCTTCCCGCCGCCGCGCTCGTCGAGCGACCTCCGGTGGCCGGGGCGCCGGCGCCACGAGCGGAGCCCGTGCGGTTGGAGGACGCGCCACGCGACGTGCCTTGGCGAGAAGAGTTGTTTCCCATGATGCCGGCAGTGACGCGTTCTGTTTGTTCAGTCGATGAAGTGTGTGATTGGCTTACTGTCCCTGTCCTGGGTCACTGAGAAGCGAGCGGGCGTAAACAAATATATGTAGCGCAGAGTGTGTGACGACCACGTGTGTGAGAGGGAGAGAGGTGCGGCACTGAACAAGGAAGAGGCGAAAAGAAGAAAAAAAAAGTGCGAAAGGAGAGCAGTCAGGCGGAAGTGTGCGGAGAGTGGCTCTCACGTTTCTTCTTCTGTTTACGAATCACAGAGGAGATGGGGTAAAGGAGTGGACACCTGCTGTGACGAGGTGCGCTGTCTTCTCGTTCACTAGGCGGCAACACCAGTGAACGATTAACGAGAGAGGGTGGGGAGCTAAAACCACAGGAGCGTCCGGTTTGGAATGAACTCGCTTGAGGTCTTGGCCAGAACTACCGGCACTACAGAGAGTGCACCGCACAAACGAAACGCGAAGAAAAAAGGAGATGGGAAAAAAAGTGGAGAGCAAGGGTTGTGTGTTCGGTGGGCGTGTGAGAAGCCTAGAGTTTATTTCTTCGCGAGCCGTTGTCGCACGTGGGGGGAGGGAAGGGACGAAGAGAAGAAAAGAGAAGAAGAGGCGATGTGAAATAGGGGTCTGGTCGACGTACGCACCGTTGTTGTGCTAGGTACCGACGATGAATGGACGGGGGAAAGGTAAACAGTACGGATGTGTGAGCAGACGCCTAGTCGGCTCAAGGCGCGGAACGGGGATGGAGAGAGTGCAGGCACACACGCACTCCACAACCGTGTCCGCGCTACTCAGTGCGTGTAGTTGTGTGTGTGTGTGTGTGTGTGACGGTGTATGTTGGCGCAGTTCGTGGCTGGCGAGATAGTTCAGTAGTTCAAACACAATGGATCTTTCTATGTGAGAAAAAAAAGTTCTAGTACGCAAATAAACGGACGAGGGAGAACCCTTGCCCCACTCAGCACACAACCATTCGCGCTTAGGCGTGACCGTAGTGACGCACCGCTGCACCACCACGGCGAACGACCACAGAGCCATCATCCAGCGACGGCCCGGCGGCGGCGTCGCGTGCCTGGCGCACTCGTATGGCACTTCCGCTGTGGCGTTGCTGCGTCGCCTGGATTTGAGCCTTCACATGACGAATCTCTTCCTCCAACGCTGAGAGACGGGCTTCTCCTATATGGGAGTCGCTGGCGGAGGCGGCGACGGCGCCCGTTGTTGTGTGCGGTGAGCGTTGAGGCGAGCGGTTCAGCCCGCTGGGAACGACGGAAGGCGATGAAAGTCTGTCCGCGTGCGGCTCGAAGTTCGCGGCGACGGCGTCGACGGCACTGGCCACACTGGTCTCACGACCAGCTTGCGCGGCCATGCGCTGCTGTTGCTGGCGCTCCAGCAAAGACAGCACGGCGGCGTACACTTCAGGCGACACGGTGCCATCGTGTGGCCCGCTGGCTGGACCGCCTGGTCCTGTACTCGCCACCGGCGCGGTCGTTGCGGTCGAGGTGCGGGCTTGTGTTTCATACGCCGTGCGATAGGCGTCTCTTAGTTGGCTCTTGAGGTGGGAGTTGATGCCGATGAGTGAACGCTTTTCTTCCTCGGCAGCGCGTACGGCGTCGTTCGCACGTGACAGGTCAGACTGCAGCTCATCGCGTTCCTTGAGTAGGACACGCAGGTGCTGCTCGAGCTGCAGGCACTTGCGCCGCCACACCTCCGCTTCTTGTAGTCGCTGCGACGTTTCTTTTGACGGTGTGCCGTCCGTGTGCGTGTCAGTCTCACGCGCTAGCGGGGTTGTGGAACTGTGGTGACGGCGTGAGCGCCGGCCACGGCTGGTTGACAGGCCAACGCCTTTCCGGCTGTGGGCGTCGTCTACCCCCTCCACCCCCTCCTCGCTGTTGTCCTCGCTGCTACCGCTGCTGCTGCCAACACGCTCGCTACTGTCTGAGTGTGCGCGGCGTTGATAACGGCGCCGACGCCGCTTTTCCTTCCTCAGTTTCCTCTGGAGCGACGCACAGGACGCGCGCAGCTCTTCGAATGCCTCCCGCTGTTCCTGCTGTTGCTGCCGCCAGACGCGTGTCGACGAGGGGGTGCCGTAGGTACGCGATCGGGGAGCGAGGGCGTGGGCTCCGTCGTCCTCCTCCTCGAGCATGAACTCGTGCCGCATGATGGCCATTTGATAGCGAGTCGCTTCCTCCTCCTTCGCCTTGAGCGCGCCTTGCAGACGCTGAGTCTCCTCTTTACTCGCGAGGAGCTCCTGCTGAGTGACGAGGAGCCTTTGCTGGGATTCACGTGCGCTGCGCACGAGTGGGTCGTTCTGCAGCTCCATCGTGAAGTTGGTGATCTGTGCTTGGATTTCGCCGTTGGTCTGTTCCAGGGACAGGACACGTGCCTGCAGCGCCTCCTTCTCTGCGCGTAGACCCTGCACGAGAACGGCCTGCGCGTTCTGATCGTGCGACAGGTGGTACTGGTCTTCCAGCGCACGGCGGGCGGCCTCGCTGGCGTGCAGTTCGCGCGTGAGGCGTGCCACTTCGTTCTGCTGTCGCTCCTGGGTCTCGTGGCTGCGGCGGGTCTGGCGGTCCAGCTCGTCTTTGGCGTCGCGCACAGCTCTCTCCAGCTCGTGCACGCGGGCCTCGTACGCCATGGCAGCGGTGTGCGCCTTGTCGGCCGTTCGGTCTTCCTCCTCCTTCCAGCGTTGCACGTCTTCGGTGAGGCGCGACACATCTTGCGCAAGCCGCTCCCGCGTGACACGCGATTGAGTGAGCTGCTCCTCTTGCTTGCGCACCGTCTCTTGTGCCTCAGCCAGCTGGGCCTCGCACCGGCCGAGGGCGTCGCCACGGGCGCGGAGATCGCCTTCTAGTTTGCGCCTCGCCTCGTCGTGTTGCTGCGTAGCCGCTGCCAAGGCTTGTGTCGCCTCGTTGAAGCTGCTGCGTAAATCGTTGAGCTGGGTCGTGTAGCGCCGCTCTGCCTTGGCGTGTGCCGTCGTGTCACGCTGCAGTCGCGCCTGCAAGTCGGTCACCTGCTGGTGGAGCTGTGTCTTTTCTAGTTCAAGTGCGGAGAGCCGACGCGCCTGCTCACGCAAAGCGTCTTCAGCGGCATCGGAGCGGCGCCCGCTGTCCTCGGTGGATTCCGCGACGCGGGCCGTCAAGAGCGCCTTCTCGCCCTCCAGCGCCACCACGCGGGCTTGGCTGGCGGCCAGCTCGGCCTCCAAGGCACGCTTCCCCGACTCCAGACCCTGCTGAGCACTGCGGAGGGCGTGAAGCTCCTCTTCGAGCCTCTGCTTCTCCTGCTGCTGACGGTGTGCACTGTCCTCGGTGAGCAGGCTGTGTTGCCCCAACAGACTCTCGCGGCTCTTCTCTACCTCGCGTGTGAGAGCCATGTAGCGCTCGTGGAGTTCGTCCCGCTCGGTGCGCATGGCCGCCTCGCTCGCCTCCAGCCTGCCGAGCAACTGCTTTTCTCGCTCGACAAAGTCGCGCTCTAACTGCTTCATCCGGCTGTTTCGAGCAGCCTCGGCATCGAGTGCCGCCTGTCGTAGCGATGTGGCCTCTGCCTCCGCCGCGCGAAGCTTTTTTTCCATCAGCGCGGACTCACTAGAGACGCGACTGAGCTCGCGGTAGAGGCGCTGCAGCTGTGCGGAGGCCTCTTCCAGCGCGGCGTCGCGTTCGCCGATGAGGTTGTAGTTGAACTGATAGTCTTCCTCCATGCGGCGCAGCTGGCCGCGCAGGGAAGTGATTTCCTCTTCACGGGCAGACAGGCTGCTTTCCAGGTGTGCGATGCGGTACTCGACGGCACCGCGCAGCTCGGCTTGCTTCTGCTCAATGTCGGCGTAGTCAATGGTCGAGCCACCAGGTGAGGGGCTGCGCGGGCGTGCGGGGAGTGCCACAGGCTGGGCCTCGCGCCTCGCCGGCGTCGCTGTCGCAGTGGGTCCGAGGGCGTGGATGGCTGGACTGACGAGGCGTGTCTTGCCGGCCGGTGAGGACTGCGCGGAGCCTGGCGCAGCGACGGAGGGTGGTGGCTGCCACGCTACCGGCCTCGTCTGCGGGGCCCGTTCGCCAAGCCGCGCATGCTCACCGGGCACCAGCGGTGGTGCGGCACTGTGCACGTCCGATGGGGCCGGCAAAGGCGCCTGAGCGTAGTAGTACGGCTGGAGCGGTGATGGCGCGGCGAGCGGAGCCAATGCGGACGGCTGTGCGGCGCTCGCGCGAGGCTCAGGCGCCGCAGTCTCTGGCATCGCGCCGCTGACCGTCAGGTACGACCCTGGTGAAGCGGCGTCGGCTACGACCGGTGACGCAGAGGATGGGGTGAGTCCCGAATGCATGATAAAGTGTATGTGTGTATGTGTGTATGTGTGTGTGGCGGTGCTCACTGATGCACAGCAATCAGAAAAGAAGAAGAGGCTGCACACACGCAAGGCTGGAACAAGACGGAGAGAGAGTGAGAGACAGGCGGGAGAACAATAAGCAGCCAGTGTGTCCATGTATGTGTGTGTGTTCATCCGCTGTGGAAGACGGGCATTCCATGCTGTGGCGATCGGGAAACCGAATTCGACACTGGAAAGCAGGGGCTATGCGTTTCCCCGTCTTGGTGTTGTCGCTGATTATTGTTTTTTTTTCTTCGTTCACTTTTCCGCTTCCGTCCTGGCTTGGCCGGAAGTTGATGGCTACGACGCACGGTAGATGCGCATGCCGGTGCGGAACAGCGGTGCCAAATGACACGTACTGCACCACAAACCCATTGTCGCCGCACTCGCCGTTTCCGTGTACCGTGGCCACTGGTCAGCGGGGCACGGCGCGCCGTCCAGTGAGAGGGCGACGCCTGGTACACGTGGAGGAATGCACCGCGCGCTCTCCAATGCCGCCTCGGACGCCACTGGGACCAGCTCCTCGCCCCGCACCTCCATGTGCTTCCAGTGCAGTCCCTGTAGCCGGCGGACGTACTCGGTGCAGCTCTCCTCGTGGCCCTCCAACACTAAAAAGCCGGGGTAGCCGACCTTGCACAGCGCGAAGCACTTCAGTTCGTCGCACCACGCCGCCATGCTCGCTCGCTTGTGCGTACAAAAGATATGGTGAAAGTACACGCAGCGGCGACCAAGTTGCGGGCCTGTTGTTGTCCAACTGCCACCGTCACGTGCCTTCTGCTGCTGCGCGGATGATGATGATGATGATGATGCATCACGGGGGAGCGTACGCAGCCGTCGTGCCTCCGCCTTGAGCGCACTCACCGCTTCGGCTTCGTGGAGAGTACTGGCGAGCTGCCGCGCTGACTCCAGGGCGAACACGACAGCGACCGCGTCGCCGTCAAAGGTAGCCAGCGTCGTTTCCACGGCAGATCGAAGCGCCGCCACTGAGGCATCCGGCAATGTGACGTCCTCAATGCACTCCACACTGACGTGGGCACTTGCCGTCGTCGTGGCGCCCGTTGAAGTTGCCCCTTGCTCCGCGTCCGTGCGAAACAAGAAAGAATACGAAGTCGCGTACCGCTCCACGACCTCGCGGATGACTTGGGCACTCCCATCCCCGTCGAGTGCGGTCTCCTCTGTGTCTGTTGTGTTGTCCTCTGCCACGCTATCAACCACAGAGTCCAGCAGTTCAGAAGGGGCCAGCGTCACCTCGCACGTGCCGACGAGAGTGACGACCACACTCAGCTCGCATGGTGATGCACCCCCCTGGTCACCCACCGTCACCGCTTCTTCACCGTACGTGTCACGTAACTGAGCGACGTACTCGGCAAAGCATGCCGTCATGGTCTGTGTGTCCTTGTGACTGGGCAAGCCCTGTGAAGGGCACACGCGAGAAGATCATGAAGGAAAGGAAACAGATGGCGGAAAGGGAACGGATACCAGACAGAACGGGTGCAGCAGAGCGACCACAGAGGTGCTCGACGGTGAGCGGTGATGGTTGCGTGGTGCGAACGCCAGCGCAGGGGGGGGGGCAAGACAGTATTCTGCTCGTCTGTACCACGCTCACGCCCCCGCTCATACGCTCAGAGATGGGAGACTGATGTGGACTCGTGAAGAATCATTTTCTTTTTTTCCGGTGCGTGCGTGGGTAAGCACAGAGGCAAGGTTAGGGCGTGTCACTGTACAGCAGGTCGCGGAATACGCCGTGGCGTGGTTGGTCCGTGGTTGTCTGTGGCACGACAGGCGCCGGCACAGCTGCCTCGGGTGCGGAGGCGGTCAGGATGTCGTTCGAGGCCTCGTCGTCGAGAGCCCCCAGCAACGCCACAGACGATGCGTCTTGGGGCACAGCGGGCAGGACAACGCTAGGTGGGGCGGGCGTGTCTGGTGACGACGCTGGCGGTGCTGACAGGTGAGCAGCAGAGGGTGGCGCGACGAACAACGGTACCGAAAAGGGCGATGTCGGTGGTCGTGAACTCCGCTGCGTTGTCCGCAGGTCGTTGTCCTCCTCCTCCCTTTCCTCGCCCACTCTGACACCCTCCGCTGAGTCGGGTTGGGGCTCAGGCTTGACGCTGGTGGTGGAAGCAAATCTGCTCGTCAGGCCATCCCCGTCGGAGGTGCCGTGCAGCGTGGGGAGCGACGTGTCCGACGACACGGATATCACCTCCACTACCGCGCCGACGGCGTTTCGTTGGGCAGCGCTCAGTGCGGGCACTTCGCGGGGTTCCTCCAGTGCTTGGAGACGAGCTTCGAGCTGAGGCACACTCTGTGCGAGCGCCTCACAGACATCCTCAATGAGAGGCAGTCGCATCGTCGTCCACTTGAACGCCGGCCCACCGCAAAGGGGACAGACAAATGGCACTTTCCGTGCGCGTCGGCGGGGCGGGCGTGTATTCTGCTCGTGCCGCTGTGCCACACGCCATCGGTGCAGCCGGTCGGCCATCTGCACGCCCAGCGTCACTAGGTCCGGCACGGTGGCAGGTTGTGCCGTCATCGTAGTGGTGGTGGAGCCCTCGGTGAGCGACATCGACTCAGTGTCAGAGACAGAGGTAGTCACGTCGAAGAGCACGGCGTTGTACGGCCACGCATCCTTCAGCAGTGGACCACAACCGTCCTCGATGACCGGTAGCAGACAGTGCGCACAGAAGCAGTGCCCGCAGGGGTCGATGACGAGTGCATCGCGCCGGAGCAGCGCGTGGCACAGCGGGCACAAGAGAATAGCCCTGAGCCACACCATCATCACCCACTCTGCCGACCATGGCACGGGGGGTGAGCTGGTGGGTACTGCGGAGGACTCTGCAGGGTCGCTGCGGCCGTCTGCCACGTCGGCACGCGGACGCTTGTGCCGCTGTGGCGGTGCGGGCGGCGACGAGAGCGACAACACAGGCGCACGTGCCGTGTCTTGAGGGCTGTCGATAGATCGGTGCGCGCACTCTTGCAGGTTCGTGATGACCTGTGTGAACGTACTCCAGACCTCAGGAGGCGATGCGGACGGCGCCGAACAGGGTGGGCGATGAGGGCTGGACATGACTGCCCTCTCACGGAGAGTCAACGTGGAGTTCTATAAACAGCACAGTGAATGTGCGTGTGCGCATATATGTGTCAGTGTGTGTGGCGTGGGGTCCTTCTTTCCACGAGCGCCCGTCCACAGGCTTTCGCGGGCGTCTATGGTCACCGTTCGTCGCGCACCGCCAACGTGGGTGGAAGCGAGGCGAACTGAGAGAGCAAAGAATCGGGAGACAAAGAGCGAAGGAGTGGGGAGAAGGGTAGGGGTCGTCACCGATACCGCCAGATCCACCACCAGGAGCAGCGGCGGCAACGCTCAGTCCATCGTCAACACGGTCAGTCGCGACTTGAGTGGTCGTGCGTTCACGTTTCGCGCGCCGTCGACGAACCACAAACGCAGGGAGAGCCCCCACCGGTGGGCCGCACAAGTCTCTCTTCACATTTGCACCATTATTGAAAGAGGCCCACGCTTAGCGTCATCATCATCGGATCAGAAAGACAATAGAACCCGGGAGCAAGAACCAAACAAAAAAAACAAAAAAAGAACGTTTTGCAGCCGTCAACAAGCGCAGGCTGACTAGCCAGAAGTCACTATAGGGTGGAACACCTTCAAGTAACGGCGGAGGTGCTTTTTCTCTCCCGTGGTGAGTGACGCTCTCGCTACTTCTGTGCACCTCACAAGAAACAGAGGCCGGTTGAAGTCGCCAAGGGAGAGAACGATTGACGCATAAGCATATCCCCAGAGACTCTCGCAACGACACAGTTCGCATTTGATGGTGTCACGCTAATAACGTCGTCAATTCGAAGAGGGAGAGAGAGGCTTGTGAACAAGGAAAAACAGAAAGGAAAAAAGGTCGGAACAAGCGAATCAACAATGTTCCCAGCGGTCCACTTGACACACACGCACAAGTACACATAATCCGCCGAGTCAACACTCGACAGAATATGTGTGCACCCGGGTGAACGCAAAACAAAAAAAGGACAAAAACATATACTTAAAAAATTGCGTGACGACTACTACTCTTCTCCTTCTTCTGTGTACGTGAGTGTGTGAGTGCCCGCACATGTCGTGAAGAGACGACAGCATTCAAAACAAGCGTGCGCGGAAGAAACAAAAAAAAAAGAAGATGAAAACAGTGATACACAAAGCATGCAGCCAAAAGTGGTACACGACGCGCCCGTTGATGGGTTTCATATCTTTCACTTGCCTTTCGGCTGGCACGACAAACTGTGCTGTTGTTTGCTTCGTTCAAAAGGAAAAAAAAGGTCTTTTATGGGCAGTCAGGTGAGGGTGTCACAGTAGCATGTACAGCACACCGACAGAGTAAAGCGAGAAACACACAACGAAACAGTTGTTTCGCAAAAACAAAAAAAGAAAGAAACAATACACGTTCAACGACAACAAAGAAAGAGAAAAAAAATATGTGTGCACGCGCTTTCCAAGAGGCAACTTCGAGGTCAACACCGCGGCACGTGTGGGTTCATGTTATTTTATTTTTTTCTCCCTTTTGTTTTGCATTTTTGCTTTATATTTTTTTTTTGAGTCGCCCCGGCAAAGGCTACGAGGGGCGATGAAGTGACTTTCCGACAAAGTCGCTAAACGCGTTCGTCCAGTTGGACAGCGCACTGCCGTGTGACCGCGGTGAGTCCCAGATACTGGTCATGGAGAAGACCGTGATGCTAGCAGTGACGGGGTTGTTGTTCATGTTCTTGGCGTACACAGCGACGCCCGTCTTCGGCTCGCCATGCTGCACGTACACGCGGCCAGTCAGCGTCTCCAGTCCGTCATCCTTGAACACTTCGATCACACTGTCGTCGACGAAAACGTGCAAGGCAAAGCTGTTGGGTGTCGCCTGAGCAAACGGCGCGCGGCCGTGCTGTGGGTCTGTGTAGCCCACCGTCGATGAGGACTCGCGACCGAGGTACAGCCAGGGCTCCCGCACAATGTTGCTCACCGCGCCCGTCTTGACCGTCGTCAGTCTGTCGTCACTCTTCCAGTAGAGCGAGCAGGTCTCACCCGCCGCGTCGAGCGTCCACGCCTCGCAGGTGCGGTCGTGCTGGCACTGCGCGCTGCAGTTCGTGATACCCGCGGCGGACGACGTGCCGGGCGCGAGTGGATACACCTTGAAGACCGGCCACAGACCACTCTGTCCCACATCAGCCTGCGGGGTCGACCCTGTGGCCGCGCCGGGTGGCATCTTGAGGGCCACTGTCGTGAAGACAGCGCCGTCGGTGCTGCGCAGTATCTGCAGGCCAATCTCTGGCGCGGTGTCGGCCGTGTAGGCGCCGTTGACGAACGCCGCCGCGTCGCCGACGGTGAAGTTGACGATGATCTCGTGATACCGTGTGAGACCAGGTGCATTCGGCGTCAACACCACCGTTGGTGTCTCATCACCGGTCAGTGTGATATCGCCCTGTGCCAGTCGTGCTCCGCGCAGGGCTTTCAGCTGCGATTGAGGACGTGACTTGAGTTTCCTCTCCACCTCGTCGTACGCCATCACACGGAGCATGTTCTGCACGCCGGACCAGCCCTGAAGGAGGATGCGGTCGTCACTCATTTCCTCGTGCGTCCAGCCCCAGATGAAGCGCTGCTTGAGGATGGGGTCCCAGAAGCTCTTGGCCGCGTAGAACGGACCGTAGTCCATGAAGGTGAAGCTGCGGTCGGGGTCCTCGAAGAAGTCGTACTGGTTCGTCGCGGGGTTCATGCGGTAGCTGCCGTAGACGATGTAGTCGCGGTGGGACGGCATGGTGGACACCTTGAGGAAGTGCTCAGCAGCGCTGTTGCCGGTGTTGACGGGGTCGGACAGCACGAAGAAGTCGGGGCACTCGAACATGTGGTCCAGGTCGTACTTGTACACGTAGATGCTGTGCGAGAACTTGTAGTTGCTCTGGAAGGTCGGGTCGTCGGTGGTGAAGACGATCACGTGCGCGTTGTCGCCCTCAGCGTCGTTGATGCGGGCCACGAAGGCGATCAGCCAGTTGCCGGGGTTCGCCGGGTCCTCCCACCACTCGGTCGGGTCACGGAAGTTCTCCAGCTTCACCAGGTTCGGGATGTCGTCCTCGGACATGACCACGTTCAGCGGGCTCTTGTGCAGCGTGTTCAGCGTGCGCTTGCCGTTGAGGTCCTCCTTGCTGGGGTTGGCAATGCACTGGCGCTGGATGTTCTCCACCTCGACGCACGTGTACACAGCAACGGGCTCGCTGTAGTTGTTGTTCATCATCGTGCCGCTGTACACGCCCCACTTGTCGTACCACTTGTCGTTGATCATGGCGAGCTCGTCCTCGCGGTACCAGTGCACGTAGTCATCGGACGTCACGTGGTACCAGGACATGTTGCCCCACAGCGCGCTGTAGGGGTTGTACTGCATGTACAGATGGATGCGGCCGGTCACGGGGTCGCGGTACGCGCCGTTGGGGTCGTTGATCCAGTTCTTCGGCGGGCGAACGTGGAAGATGGGCTGAGCCGCACCCACAGCCGCGGCAATCACAGACGCAGCAAGTTCCGGCTGCGGCCGCACGGGTGACACAGGCCCATCGGATGGCTGTGTCGTCGTTGGCGTCGCCGTTGTCGTCGTGCTTGTGGTCGTCGTCGTTGGCGTCGCCGTTGTCGTCGTGCTTGTAGTCGTCGTCGCTGGCACCGCCGTTGTCGTCGTGCTTGTAGTTGTCGTCGTTGGCATCGCAGTGGTTGTGGTCGTTGTGGTGGTGGTTGGCATCGCCGTAGTGGTCGTGGTGGTTGTCGTCGTCGGGATCGCCGTTGTGGTGGTGGACGTGGTGGTGGGGGTGGGCACCACACCATTGGCGAGACAAATGTTCAGGTGCTCGAAGCTAGAGAACCGCATCGCGCAGACAGTGAAGTCACGACAGAAGCTCGTCGTGCATGGGTCATCGAGGATTCCGCCGGTGCGCAGTAACATGTAATTGTTCCACAGCGTGTCGTCCGTCGCTAGCCGAGACAGCTGATCGTTCATCACAGAGACCGCCGTGAGCGTCGTCAGGCCCATTGCGGCTTTCACGGCTTGCTTTGTAGCCCAGACGGGGGTTGTGCCTTCCATCGTCTTTGTCCGCTGCACCATGTCCTGCAGCAACCACGTGCTGTTGTCAAAGGTGCCCAGCATGTAGGACGGCGCGTTGCCGTAGAGAGGTGTGATGCTGTTGAGCACAAACAGTGGAACGTTAAAGAGCGGATCCGCGACGAGGGAGAAGCGGTGGGTGTGGCCGAATATCTGGGCAACGATGACGTCGCTGTTTTCGCGCACAAGGGTTGTGTAGGTGTCCTGGTAGAGTGGCTTCCAGTACATGTCTCGTGCCTGCGAGGTGAGGGTGCCGCGGTTGATGACGCCGAAGACGTCGACCAGCGGAGGCACGTGCCCGATGAGAATGACCCTCTGCCCAGCCGCACGCGCCGCGCTGATCTCACTCCGCATCCACGCAAACTGTCCGCATGGGTCGGCGAACGAGTCCGGCTGCGCGGGCTGGAGGCGGTACAGCCACACGTTCGTGTGCAAGGTGAGGAGGCGGAGGTTGGTCGTGGGTTGGCGACTGAAGAAGCCGCAACGTTGCATCTGCGTCCTCTCGGTGCTTGTGAGCAGGTTGAACTGGGTCATGTAACTCGTCTGCTCGTCGAGGTAGCTGTGGGTGGTGCTGTTGACGTCGAAGTAGTAGTCGGGAATGACGTCATTGTTGCCGAGCACCCCCAAGAAGGTCGGGGACGTCATCTGTCCGCTGCGCGTGAGCGCGCTGAAAAGGATACTCAGCGTGCGGAAGACCGGTTGCGCGGATGTGCTGTACGCGCTCATGTCATGGCGCTGCCAGTCACCAGCCATGAGGGTGAAGGCGGACGATTGCGCCACCATGTCAGACGTCGCGCTGGTGAGAAGCCGATACGGTGAATCACACCCTGTGTTGCCGTATTCAGGGGATGTCGACGCCGTACACGTACCGTAGGCTTTGCTGCTCCCGTATGCGGGGTCATAGTGGGGGTCGGACATCAAGTTGAACTGCACACGGTCCCCAAAGGCCACACTGGTGGCGAGCAGCAGCAGTGACAGTAGCGCGACTGCCACCTGCTGACCGGGCCATCGTGCGCCGATCTGAGCGGGCATGTTGCTGTTGGTGTCGGTCTTCACTTGCTGTTTGTGTCCCGCGCGATATTAGTGATTGATTTTTTGTTGTTGTTTTCTTTTGTTGCTGTCTTTTGTGTGTCTGCCTCCCTTCGGCTGATCGTGGAAGAAGGGGGAGAGAGGGGGGTGCAGTAAGTTGTGACTGCGCGCACACGTTCGTATGCGTATGCGTGTTTGCGTGGGTGTCTGTAAGCCTAACGTGGCCAAGGTCAACTGCCACAAGTCAACGAAATGAAGGAATGAGAGGGGAAAGAAACGTGTGGATGTGACGCATGCAAAACGTGCAGTCTTACCTTGTTCCTCCCCCGTCGCTGCCCGTCTCTCGAGTCACCCGCGTGTAGATACGGGCGAGGCAAGGAAGATAAAGCACGCACGGACAGTCCTCAAGGGGGGGGGAATGGGGCGAGTGGCAGAACACCACTACCTGCTAGAGGTGTTGGCTTCATGTCAGTGTGGTGGGGAGTTGCCACGAGAGGAAGAAGAAGAACGGTGATGAGTGTGGTCACTGTTGTCCTTCGGTTGGCGGCCGTTTGATCGAGCTCTGGACAATGGCACGTTGTGGACAGAGTGGTGGTGGTGACTGTGTCTGGCGGCGATCCGGGAAGAGCTGTCACCGCACACGCACGAAAAAGTGGAAAGTACGAACGCACAGGCAGTGGCAAAGCCCGACACATTAACATAACAACAACAGCGGGAAGAACAACAAGAAACAACAACCGCAACAAGCACAGTACCTGCGCTGCCGGCCTCCACACCGCCGCGCGCGCACACCCGCGCAGAGACGCACACCCGCAAAGCAGCGAGCCACGTGCTTACTCTCCTTGCCAGTCGTAATCGTACAATCTGATCAGCGCAAGCAGGCACACGAGGGCTGACAGCAGTGAGTACCGCGTCAGCACGCGGGCTGGTCGCCACGTGAGGAGCACCGCCGGCTCCGTCACGCCAGGCAACGGGTGGGGTGGTGGGGCGACGCCCTTGCTTCGGTAGTACTCCTCCTCCAGGATCTCCTCCGCTGTCGGCGTGCGGGGCAAGACGCGGAAGCTGTCATAGCGTGTGAAGGGTGTGCCACGGAAGGTGTCGGACTGACCCGGGCTGTAGTACGGGCGGTGCCACACGAGGTAGCGCTTGAGCTCCCGAAGGCTCTGCTGCGGAAACGGGTTGCGCATCGTCTGCCAGCTCCACAAGACTAAGTCGACCTCTTCTGCGGATGGTGCCATCACGCAGCACCGACGGAAGAGACGCGCGACGAGGCTGAGCGGGGATGGGCCGAGTGACAGCGTCTCCCACCACAGACCGCCTGCGCCACCGTGGCGCAGACGACGCCGCGGCCGGCGACGCCGAGCCTGCTCAGTGGCAGAGGGCCGTGTGGACAAGGCGTCCATCGCGGCGACAGTGTCCGCATCGCGACCCGATACACCACGGCCTTTCCGCCAGCGCCGCCACGCCGCTGCGAGAGACTGCCACTGAAGCAGCATTCCGAGGAAACGCATCACTGTCCACACGAGCACTACCGCGCCGCGTGCAAGCGTCACCCACACATTATCATACGCGCTCAGTGCAGACGTGAAGAAGAGAGACACGACGCTGCGGTTGCCGTCTTGCGCGGCGCTCGACCCGAAGGTGCCGCGACCCACGAAGTGGCCCTCCTCCTGCAAGAAGCTAGAGTCGCCACCACGGCCGTGTGCGCCATCGGCACCCTCACGGAGAGACGGAAGGATAGGCAGATTCGGGTGATCGGGTCGGGAGTCGACTGGCGCGCTCCGCGGTGGGCTGCTCATGTCTAGATCGATGGAATAGGAGGAACCGGAGGATGGCGCGAGGGGGTGCGATGGCACCGTTCTCAGTGCGTCTCCACGCCGACCCACACCTCCTCCGGCGAGTCGAGCCCGCGGCAGCAGCGGGTGTCCATCGTCGTCGTGCACTGTTGCCGGCGGCGGCGTCATCGAGCTCTCGGTGAGTTCGTGCGGTGGCTCCAATGTCTCTGAGCGGCGCCCAGGGCTGGCGGCGTCCAGGCTGCGGTGACCTTGGGGTGGCGGAGTCGGACGACGAACCACTGTTGCCTTGGCGGATGGCGAGGCTGAGAGGGCCGCGCGCGCGGTCAAGGCCTTGGCTTCAGAATATGGCTCTTCTGGGTCGAGCGATGAGTGGCCCCACAGCTGGCGTTGCACGGCCTCGGCACGCGCCGCCAGGAACGCGCGGTCGGCGCACGTGGTGACGGTGAATTCCACACTGTGACGTCCCTCCACCTCGACGTCCTGGGGATCAAAACCACCGTCGTCGGCGCGGCTGTCGGTGGGTCGCGCGACCGGTCGGAGACCTCGCACGCGTGCACGGTGGTGCGCACCGCCCGCTGCTGCCACGCCCCACCCAGACTCGGCGACGAAGCGCATAATGCGCACCGCCCGCGCGGCGGCCGAGGCGTCCTCAAACTGCAAATAAAACACACCGCTGCCGGCGGATGGCGCGAACGGCCTCGCCACGTCCGCGGACTCCCATTCCTGACTGCGCCTATCAGCGCCAGGCGCGGTGAGCGGGGAGATTGTGTAGTGGGCAATGGTGCGGCCGACGCGGAGATCGAGGTACTCGCGGATGTTCCCAATGTCGCGATGGTCGGCACCGCTGACGGTCACCCACTGCGCCGTCACGTGACGGTCCTCGGCGGCGCGCGACTCAACGGCCTTGTGAGGTGCCGGGGCCTCCATCGGCGAGACGCCTGGCGCCTCTGTGGGCAGCTTGTACATGAATCGTGACGAGCCACTCTGGGCAGTGCTGGCGGGCAGTGCGTCCTCACCAGCACCACCACCGGGCGGGCGACGGTGCCGCCGCTCTTGCCACTCGCCAAGCTCTTTGCGCCACATCGTGACAGCAGGGGGAACACAAGTGGAAGGGGTGGCGAGCGTGCAACAGGTTTCTGGTCGGGTGACACGCGCAGTAGCAGCAAGCACTAACAGCAGACACGCGTCCCGGAGGTTGACCACGAGGAGAAGGACCACCTTCAACAGCACGTCCCCTCAACACAAAAAAAAGTCTAAAGGCACCGCGAGGTGAAGGTTCGCGAACGCACAGACGGGTCTGCACAGTGAGTGTGCGTCACAGTTCTCTGCCTCTCTCTCGTGCTCTCTATGTTGGTGTATGCGGCAGACTCACACACACACACACACGTGCACACCTACTTCCGCTTAAATCTGCAGGTATCCTGAGAAAGAAAAAAGGATGAGGGCGGTGAAGGCACAAGGAGAGAGTGTTACAGGGAGAGGAATAAAGTTGATGTGTGTGAGTGTGTCGCGGCGACTGGTGATCGTCGACGCAGCATATGAAGTGGGAGGAAAGAGCGCCGGAAGGAGTGTAACATATGCACGATTCGCTGTCGGGAAGGGTAAAAAGGGAGGTACGTTGCTGTGGTCACTCGTTGCCTGACACCACAGTGCCCGCACCGCGCATTCAAATCAAGTTGGTGGTTGTTTGCCGTTGTTGAATTCTGTATAGACGCAACTAGTCGGTGAGTGTGTGTGTGCGTGTGTGTGAGTGGGGTGGAGAGCAACGCGAGAAGCGGAAAAAAGAAAAAGAAACGTAGGTGAACCACGCCGATTTCACCCACACGTGCACGCCTTCTCACAGGTCAGCTGACCCGCATCGTGCTTGACGAGGGAGAACATCCCACTGTCCTCGGCCACCTGACGGCGTGGGCAGGCACAGACGCAGAAGCCCCTCGTGGTGCCACCGCTTCCGAACGGCGAGTCGGTGCTGTTACACGGAAGGAAACGCACATCTTGCGGCAGATCGGCCGCGAGCGTGCTGGCGAACACCCGTAATCGATTCCACGCTGGTGGAGGTGATGAGGGCGTCACCGCAGGCGGTGGGGCCAGGACGTCCACGACCTGCCAGCCCTGTGCCGCCGTGACAACGCGTGCAAACAAGTTCTCGACACGTGCAGTCGGCACCGCCTCAGAGTGGGCAATCGTGCGCACGCAGCCGCCACCCGTGACGGCCAGGGACGACGTCTGCACAGGCCAAACATCCACCGCGGCAGGCCTCTCGGCGCCCCTCTCTGTCACTTGCCAGCCCCCGGTCAAAGATGGCACGACGCCGCGCGAGAAAGCGAGACCGGCGATGTCACGGGCAAAGGCAGCGGTGTTGAACAGGTGCCGTGGTGGAACGGCCACGGCACGGTCATCAAAGTACACGGCGTGACGCCACCGGTTGGACAGTGCCTTGGCGGCCTCCCCACCAAGGCGTTCACGTGTGGGGTCGCGCGGAAGATCGTCGAACATCTGCGCCAGACGCTGCAGCCGCTCCCGGCGGCCGGACTTGACGGCGTCCAGGTGAGTCAGATCCGCACTCAAGCCAAGCTGCTCGTACTCTTTGCGGATGGCCAGTCGTCGGAGGTGTGTGACATGGTAGGGGACGAGGAAGAGAGAGACGACGGCCACACCGAAGACGAACAGGCACAGCGCCTGACGCCGACGTTCCGCAGCGGTGCGTCGCCCGCGCGGCGCGGACGGGTGCAGCATCTCGTCCAGCTTCCACAAGGCGCCGTACGGAAGCATGATGTTCACGTGAGTGGCGATGACAAAAAAAGAGATGGAAAAATGTGACTGGGGGGAGGTGAGGGAGGGAGGGAGTACACGCCTTCACCAAGCCTCTCCGGACTGCGGCGAGACACAGAAGGCAAGAGAAGACGACGGGGGGTGGGAGAGACAAGGAAGGCGGAGGTGACACGCCCGCTCAGGTGGCAACCACACTTACGTCACAGTTTCTCGCAACCAAGAAACACGATTTAAAGGGGGAGGAAGAGGAAGAGGTTGACGAGTGGTGGTGGTGAGACTAACGACTGGCTACTGCTGGTGCCATCCGACGTTTTTGGCGGTACAGAGGCGACCTGGTCTGTGTGTAAGTGTAAATGTGTGTGTGCGCGTGTCTGCGAAAGATGACGTGATAGTCGACGCAGACATTGGCCGCGTGCAGGGACACAGGTGACCGCGTGGCGACGAGGAATGCTCTCAAGAGGGTCAATGGTGCTGTCCACGCACTGAGACAGAAACCGGTGCGACGATGGCAGCCCTCCTCTTCCTTTTCTTCATTATTTCCTTCTTTGCTTCTCTGTTGTGTGAAGAAGACAAAAGAGCACCGCCAGAAAGAGAGCGGCGGCTGGTGGTGGTGGTATGTGACATCGTGAAGGAGAAGCCAAGGCAACAAGAAGAGACGAGCACGGCACTGTACATGCGCGCCGTCACGCGGCTTCCCCCTCCCCTCCAGTATTGTGGTAGTGAACGGTGAGACCGTCTCCTACAACTAGGAGGCGGGGTGCCGCTGACGCACTCACTGGCTTGATTGGCTGAGCGGCGGTGGCGAGGCGGATGGCTGGGCTTCTTGATTCTTCTTGGCTTTGCGTGCGGCGTAGTAGATCTCCTGAAGACGGTGCTGCACCGCCTGTTTGTCTGCCGTCACCTCGGGCAGATCTCTTGTCATGGCGACGTGATAGCGGCCCAGTTCCTGCAGCGTCGAGGTCCGCTGAAGCTCGGACTGAAGGACCACGTTCTGTGCCGGCAGCGTGAGCTGTTCGTACTCGAGGAAGACACGAACCAAGGTGTAGGACGAGCTGTTGCTGCTCTTGAGATCCTCCAGCAGCTTGGCGTCTTCCTCCAGCTGGATCAGCCGGTGGAGGCGCGCCTTCGTGACGGGGGTCTGCGACGACGGTCGCTCACCGCGCCCCAGGAAACCTCGGACAAAGCGTCGGGGCGGCTGCAGAGCCGGGGGCAACCAGCGGCTCGACCCGCGCAGCACCGCGATGGGGTGGGCGACGACGTGGTCCAGAAAATGTCCGGTGCTGCCCTTGGCGCTGCTGTGGAGATAGTTGCTCGCCGGTGTGGTGCCGCTGAAGAGCACCGTGAGGCGCCGCTGCCGCTCCACAAAGGCAGAGATGATCGAGGACTGCGCGTAGGTGGAGGTGGCCTTGGCGGCTCCGACGCGGGCACTCATGCCGCGGCGTGTGCCTGACGCGGAGGCGCCTGTATTCGGTGAGCCGACCACACCGCCACCACCGTCGGCCGCGTTGTTTGTGGTGAGCAGTGCGGCGGAGGTGATGGTGTCGCTCGTGTCTGACTCGACCGACACGCGAAACAAGGTCAGCTGCTGCACGCCGGGTTCGCCCGAGGCACTGCCGCGTGCGAGGAACATCGGCGCACCGGCCTCGACGTCGGTCTGTCGGAGAATGCCCTGCAGGTCGGACGTGTCGAGGTACTGCACGAATTCGCCGCACGCCAAGCGCGAGAAGAAGAGCGGCGACACGCCGATGAGGTGATTGCCCTCCTTGATGGGCACCAGCGGCGCGGTGCGAGTCTCTGCCGCGGTGCTGACGCTGCCTGAAAAACGGGTGCGCTGGCAGTTGTGCAGGACGTCGGGATGTAGAAGCTTCTTGTCGACAATGAAGGCCTCAGCGAGGTCACGCAGACGGCGGAGCATCGGCGGCCAGGTGCCGGCCTCGGCGAGCAGCCGGTCCGCGGCGAGCTCCTCCGCGTGCTGTGCTTCGAGCGCGGCGGTTTTGTCTTTTGGCAGTCGATGCGGCGAATACGTTGGGCTGACAAGCTGGCGCAACAGCTGCTGCCACGTCTGCGGGGCAAAGGACACGTCGACGTCGTGCGGACTGTAGAGTTGGCGCACCTCCGTGACGTGGCTCCGACGGTCGACCAGGCGCAGCCCACCGAGGGCCAGGTCGAACATCGGCAAGCACTCCCCGACTGCGAGCGCCGCTGGATTCGACCGATTGCTCTCCATGGCGTCTGCGGGTTCCACAATGGCCAACGCACTGTCGTGCACGACGCGCACCGCCGTGCCACTCGGTCGGCTCAGCACGGTCTCCAGAAAAGAAGTGGCGGTGTGGTTGACATGGCGCACCTGCACGTTCCGCCGCAGTGTCGTGCCGTCGCCGAGTATGACGTAGAAGCCCGCCTTCGTGTCGTGGCGATTGGAGGCTGCGGCGACACCGCCACCACCACCGGCGCGCATTGGTCGCGGCGCGGCGTGCGTGGGGGGAATGATCGTGCCCTCAGCAGCAGCCGCTGCCGACGGCACTGCACCTGCGGCTGTGTTCACGGCACTCGCGGCGGCAGCAGCGACGCTGGGTATGACAAAGACACGTGGCATGCGCGAGGACTCAATGGCCCACCGCACTGCGGCCGACGAGGACGAGGCGGCACCGCCGTTGCATGCCGCTTCGACGGTCGCCACGTCTTCAAGCAGCGGCGCGAGCGACGGCGACACCGCGTTCGGGTTGGCAAAGGCCCCACCCGCGGCGGCGAAGGTCGTGATGGTGGTGCCGTCGGTGTGCAGGGTCACACGGGCGACCACGTCAAACTCACCCGGACGCTCGCTAGAGCCGGAGGCGCCACTCGTGAACTTGCGCGCGGAGGACGGCGTCTGCACCGGCACGCGCGCCGCCGTCGTCGAGACCGAAGACACGTCGGGACTGGCCTGAGAGCCTTCACCACGGCGGCAGTAGTAGTAGGTGCTGCACACGCCGTCAGAGCGCGCGAGCATGTGGCAGTGGTGCACGGAATCGTAGGAGGCGACTTCCTGCAGAGTGGCGGCGTTGCTCGCGTGAAGACGCACGCAGCGGTGTGCCACGCGTCCGTGGGAGGCGCCATCGGCACCACCGCCCGTCACGCGACGCACGTAGCGGATCCCAGAGGCGCTCGTGATGAGCTCAAGCACGCAACGCGGGCCGTCACCGCCACTGATAGAGCCCGTCTTGGCAGGCTCCTCGGTGGCCGGCGGCGACAAGGTGGGCGAGCTGGGTTCGACCGCCTCGGTCTCCTCGCTGTCGCCGTTGTCAGCGAAGAAGGACGCGGGGTCAACGGGGTAGCGTGTGGACAGTGCGCCGTCAGCGAAGAGCAGCTGCACGGTGCCGGACTCGAAGATGCGCGTAACGGTCCCCGTGTTGCAGTCAACCGTCCTCGACACCTCGCGCTCCATCACCGTCACGACGGCTGTGTGTGCGCCGCGGTACTCGTGGACGACATCGACGGCTTCCCACGACGTGGTGCAGCCGTTGCCACCCACACTGCCTGGCCGACGCTCGTCACCGAAGTAGTGCATGGACAGCATGTTCGCCGTGGGGTGGCACCGCAGCACAAAGTTGCTTGTTGTCAACGTGATGCCCATCGCCGCCGCCGTGCGTGCCGTGGACTTGCCCCCAGCCCCACTACCGCGTAGAGATCGCCCGGTCGAGAAACTGCCGCGACGGCCGGTCGGGCTGTGCGCGGTGGCTGACTCCGTTGCCGGCGCGGCTGAGGCCGGTGCGCCGCCGGCCGGCGGTAGCCGCGCGTGCCACAGGCGCACACCACCGGATGGACCGACCGGCGCCACCGCGGTGAAGGGCGCCGTGAGAAGACGTTTGAAGGCCGCGGGCGACGCGGTGGACGGGTTCACGGTGTCCTCCGACGCGATGTCCGCCCCGGCAGCCCCGCCGCGTGTGGCTCTTGCCGGCTTGTTCTTGCCCGCCACGGCGGCGGCACTGGGACGGCCGGTGCGGCGCGCTTCCGCACCGTCACCCGTCCCGCCCGTCGAAGGAATCGTCGGTTGTGATGGTGAGGGGGACGGTGCCTGCACAGTGTCGATGAACGAGGCGCGCCGTCCGCCAGAGCGAGTGGCACCGAGGTCGTTCTCCGTGTTACTACGCGGACGTCGCCCAGCGGTGGTGGTAGTGCTTGGCAGTGGACCGCCATCGGCGGGCATCGCTTGCACGACCGTCTGGGGCGTGCAGGTGAAAAGCAGGCCGTCATCAAAGGTGACGGAGAAGTAGCTGTGCGACTCCGGTTCCGGCGGCACAGCGGGGGTCTCACTGAGCCGAGCGGCAGACACCGCCTGTGGTGGTGGTGGTGGTGGGGCCACACTGTATGCGAGCGACGCCACCACCTCCTTCTCCTGGATGTACGCGCAGCGCCGACCTTGGGCAGTGGTCGTCACCTCAACGACAGCGCTGCAGTACGGGTAGACAACCTCGCGCCCTTCGGCAGACACACGCAACGGCGGCACCTGCAGACCCGTGGGTTGTGGAACCTCTTGGGACTTGCCAGGCGCACCGGGACGGCAGCCAACAACGAAGCTCTGTTGATTCAGATGCGCTCGAAGCAGCTGCGCGTACAAGGTGGTGGGCAGCCGCGACGGCTCGCCGATGCCTGGTTTCGTTGTCGTTGACGACTTGGCATCCGCTGCCGCGAGCGCGGCCTTGACGGCGATGAACTGCTCCGGTGTGAGCTGTCCGAGGAAGGGGTGCACAAACACCATGCGACGCCGACGATGCGGAGGGATGCGCAGACCCGCCACCCACATCTGCTCCGCCCGGCGGGGCGGGTAGACGTTCTCCGCGTTGTGTGATAGTGTGGATGTCATCACCGCGTCCGACGGACCAGGCGCGCCGGCGGCGGACATGTCCGACAGCACGTTCACCGCAGCCGCCGCGGCAGACCGTGTCGGCGCGGACGGAGGCGTGGGCTTGTCGTGGAAGTCGTAGATGGCGGTGAGGTGATCGCCGAAGCGCAGTTGGCGACGCAGAAGCTCCCGGTGCATCACGTCGCGCGAGACGACCTCCTCAATGGCGCAGAGGCTGCCGGTGTGGGTGGCGACCTCTTCCACGCCGGTGTAGGACAGCAGTCCACCCGCCCGCGCGAGCTCGACGAGAAGGACTTTTTGCAGAGCGTGTTGTCGTTCGCGGCTGGTCAAGCTGCGCTCCACAGAGCGCTGCAGCTGCACCTCGAACGTGGTGAGTGGCAGCGCACAACGTTTCACCAAGTCCAGCGGGGTGAGTGGCATCACCGGCGTTGACGAGACGGTATTGTTGGAGGCATCGGCCGCGGTGCCTTGGCTCGGCTGGCTGGTCGTCTCCGGCGTCGCGGTGTTGAGTGCCGTATTGGCATTCAGCAGACGGGCTGCCAGAAAGGATGACGTGTGCTCACTGCTGTTGATGCGCAAGGGCAGTCCCTGCAGCTCGCGCATGCGACGGACGGCCAAGGCGTATACAGTGTTGTCGTGGCGGGTTGGTGTCTGGCGACTCGTCGTGTCTGCACCGGCCATTGTCCAATCAGTGGACGAGGCGACGGCGGTCGTCGTTGTGTCTCCCCCCGATGGAGACACCGCGAAGTAGCCCAGTCCCTTCTTCACGTACTGCTCCACGAGCCACTGTACCTCCTCCGGGTATGGCGGCGGGAAAGGCTGCTCAGCGGAGTGATCGTTGGGCACGACGAAGGAGGCAGCAGACGACTGCGGTGACGCTTCCTTTTGCTGTTGAATCTGCTTCACCAGTGCGTGCCGGGTTGTTGCGTCCAGCGCGGCAATCCCAGATACTCTGCCGCCAGCGCCGGCAGTGCTACGGCGACTGCCAGAGCGGCCCGCAGGTGAAGGTGACCGCGAACTCGGCTTGCGGCCGGTGCTCGGGCGACTCTCGCTGGGTGGCTGCGCCGCTGCCGTCTCAACAGACGCGGTGTACGCCTTTATCAACTCATCCAGTTCAGCGTTCGGTACCCGGTGTTGGCGTGCTGCCGGGCCTTGTGCGAGCACCGACGTCGAGGTGCCGCCGCCATCACCGCAAGCAGCCACAAGCGTCGGTGCGTACGGACGAAAGAAGCCACGATGCGTGGAAGCGGTGCCCGCTGCCAGTGAGTCGTGCGAGGGCGTGTGCGGTACACACTTGTCCGCATCGCGGCTACCTTTCTGCCGGTGAAAAGGTGAAGAGGCAAAGTGCGCGCCACTGTCCGTCTCTTCGATGCGTACCCCCATGCGCTTCGCGTCTTCGTCGAGGTCAGCACGACGTGCGCAGAGGCTGAGCAGGAAGTCCTCGCGCTCCTCGCGTGTGGTGGCGAGGAGCAGCGACGACGGCGCCGCGCCGCGGTCGGCGAGCTTTACCAAACGCAGTGGGGCGGCCCGCTCGAGATTGGTGAGAGTTTGAGAAATGAGCGCGTTCGTCGCGGAGAGCGGCGTGAAAGTGCCCGACGGGCGCTTGAGCTCCTGGTAGCGCGTGAAGCGCGTAGGGTCCGGGCCCAGCGCGGAGGCGGAAGCACGTTCAGGACGCTGCACAGTCAACGCCAGCGTCGTGCCGTCCGCACCACCACGCGCAGCTTGTGTGACATCCGCTTGTGGCGACGCCTCGCCGCACTGGGTCATCTCTGCCTGCAACTCTGTACTGGGCGCACCGAGGACAAAGAGACGATCTGCCTCCGCCGCGGAGAGGCCGCCCAGCGTCGTGGCGGTGGTGGTGGATGCACACGCGCCTGTGAGGTCGCCAGAAGGTGCTTCAGCGAGACGCGCTGGTAAGGCGGGATCGGCACCGATGGCTAGCGGGTAGACGGGGCGATGACGACACCACTGCGCGTAGAGGCTGACGGCCCCCAGCAACGGCACCAAGGCAGTGGTCAGGCGAGGCGTGGCGCGGGAAAACGCAGCGGCTAGCGCGGCGGCAGCAGCGGTGCTGGCCTCCGGGCTGTCCCCTAGCACGTCCGTGCCGCCGCCTAGAGTGACGGGCACCGTCGCGAGCAGCCACACAGGAAGAATAACATCGCGGCAGTCGACGCTCGCCGGCACGCGCAGTGTGGGAGCTGGCGCCGAAGAGGTGGGGGTCTGCGACGGGGTGGTTGAACTTGCTGACACCGCCGTGCTCGCCTTCTTGCGTGTCGATGCGGCGAGCGGCGACGCACCCACTGCGCCGGTGGCGCTGGCAGTTGCGGTGTGACCTTCACACACTGTCTGATACGCGGCGATGGTCGGAAGGGAGGGCACAGTCACACGTGCAGCAAACAGGCAATCCTCCAGCAGCCGCAACACACTCTCGGTCGATGGGGCCTCTGTGGGAGCTGCGGCGCCCGACTTGACAAGGGCGTGGTAATTCGCGGCGAGAAGATCGCCGTCTTCGGCGAAAAGTGACGTTGTGAGTGGGCTGTCCGAGACGCACTCGGGTGCCGCCAACGTCGCGGATGGCGAGGCGTGCGTTTCCAAGGCCGAGCTCGCCGACAGCCGCTGCCAGTGTTGGAGCTGCTTCAGCTGCTCTTGAAAGTGGCCTTGGCGTTCGACAAAAGTCGCGAAGTCTGGACAACTGCGGTAAATGAATCGCTCCACCGCGGCGGCGTTGTACGACTGTGTGTGCTCGTCAAAGAACAAGCTGAGACCCTCGCCGGCAGCCGTGGCGTCACCGGCACCGCCGGCGACACGGCCCTTGGCGCTGGCGCTTGTACGTCGTGCTGGGGTGCGACCGCTGGTCCCGCCGCCCTTCTTGCTGTTCACAGCCGAGCTCGACCGCGGCGCTTGCGTCCGGCTCCCCGCACCACCACTGCCACCACTTCGCTTTGCGGACGCCGCACCTCCTCCCCCTCCGGTCGTCTCGTGTTGAGGCGAGGTCGAACCACTGCCCGGCTGCAGGTAGAACGCCGCGCGCGGTACAGCGACGCCCGCCGCAGACTCGCGCCGCGGCGGCTCCGTGTGTGCCGCCAAAAGGGCGAGGAGACAGGGATGACGCACGCTCCAGATAACGACCAAGTCCGAGAGTGCCGCGAGGCTCAAACCAGAGCCCTGCGGTGACGCACAGGCCTCCCGAACAGCGCTGAACAGTCGTCCGCGACCGTCCTCGGCACAACGAGAGACGGCGTCCTCGTCACCCGTGGCGCTGGCCTCACCCATCGCGGCGATAAGCTCATCCTCGCCGTCCAGTGCATGTAGAACGACCACGGGCACGCCATCCCCCGTCTCCACCACTTCCCACGAGGGCCAGTGCGCCTTCAAGTACGCCCGTCGCGCGTCGCTCTCGGCCTGCGTGGGCACCGCATCGACACCGGAGGTGGACCGGGGGCTCCCGTTGCTGGCGCGCAGGGGCTGGGTGCCTCGGCGCCGAGACGACCCTCTCCGCGAGTGGCTCTCGTCTTCCTCCCCCACAGTGGGCTCAGTATCCGCCCCGTCGGTGGTGGTTGCTTCGTGCGTGTGGAGAGCAGGCAGAGGGGCGCCGTCGCGCACCGCGCGCGCACGAAGAAGTGCGTCCATCCACGCCTCTGCCGGCGCCGGGGCGCCTCCCGACAACTCCGCCTCGACAAAACCCTCCTCGCCGCTGGTAAACGGCGGAGGGAAGAGGGCACCACTGCTCCGCAGTTCTCGCGCAAGTAGGCGGGTGCAGAGCTGGCTGTCCAGAGATTCGGCATCCGCCATGATGAGCGCGATGTTAAGCCGCGGCAGCCGACCGTAGGCTGTCGACGCCATCGTGGTGGTGTGTATGATGCGAGTGTGTGTGTGCGTCGGTCAGGCTGGTGGATTGGAGACCAGGCACGTCGACTCACGAACAAGAAGAACAAGGGCAAGTGATGGTTGACAACAACACAGTCGCGCCTCGCAGCAACAACGGAAAGAACGGCAACAAGAAAAAAAAGAATCGCCAGGACGTGTGTACTGTGCGACCGCTTCTTGTTCAAGTGATCCAATGCATGTGTGTGTGTGTGTGCGTGTGAAGAGAGCATAAACGATAAGAAGGGGAAAAGGGAAACAGAGATGTGGAGAATTGCGGCGCGTCGAGCGACGTGTGGTGCGCAACGTCCGCAGAGGGGACGTCCCGCGCAGCGTCAGTTTTTTGGGTGTGAGGCTCAGGCGTCCCGGTGAAGGACAAAAGCATCGCACTGGTTCGCCTCCACCGCTGTCCCTGGTACGCGGAGTCACGAATTTCGGGAGGAGGAGCGCACGCTGGGCAGGACGGCCTCATAAGGACACCCGAGGAAGGAAACGCTGTACGGCGGCCGGGCTTGAGGACCGGAGAGCCCGTGCGGGGAAGGATGGGGGGAGACGAGGGGTTGGACATCCATGATGATGCGGTCCCGCGCTGAGTAGGCCCTCCGCTCCCTGTGTGTGCGTGTGTGCGTGTGTTTGCTTTTTGGTTAGGTAAAAGTAGAGAAAAGAAAACGAGCCACCGACACGGAGAGAGGGCTCCGTGAGGATGGGGGGTTGCAAGCAGTAGACTGAACAGTGGGTCTAGCAGTCATGCCGTTCTGAACGCGAACGCGCACAGATAAGAGGCAAGCGACTTACTGGACGACAGCGCGCTTGGAGTTCTTCTTGACCATCACAGCGCGGTCCTTGCGGGCAGCCTTGACGCGGCGCTGCAGCAGAGGGAAGGACAGCTTGGGGTTGTGGTACTGCACAATGTGCAGGCGCTTCACCTCGTGGTCAGGAATGCTCTTCACAGCCATGACCTCGATGTTGTGGTAGCGAGCACGGTGGCGGGACGCAAGGTCGTGGTAGGCCTGGCTGACGGCACCGCTCTTGGACACATCGCGGAACTCCTTCATCATCTGCGTGTAGCCGCAACGCTGGCTGTAGTACGCAATGTCCACGCGGTAGTTGCGCGCCTTCAGCTTGGCGTCCTTGACGGCCTTGCAGGAGAGAAGGTCACCGTGGGTGCGCTTGACCTTGTTCTTGATGCGCATCATGCGCCAGAAGCGGCTCTTAGCGACAACGTAGTTCGGGGCGAACACCTCGAACTTGTACACGGTCGGCTCGGGGTTCTTCTCCGAGGGGGTCTCGCGACCGATGACCTCGTAGTGACGAAGGTGGGGCTTGACCATCTTTGCTGTTCTCCTTTGATGACTTACTTGCTAATGGGAGGGAGGAGGTTCGACAAGGATGAGAAGGATGTGTCACAGAAGCAGGTGGAGAGAGACAGATGGAAAAAGAGGGGGAGTCGAACGGAAGAAGAAAAGGTGAAGAGAGGAGAGAGAGAGGGAGAGAGAGCGAAGAGAGCGACGCAACCGGCTGTCTTGAGGGCAGCTCTGGTCCGCCGTGTCTCCTTGGAGAAAGCACACGAGCAGGCATGCTGGGAGTGGGGGCAGAGGCGGAAGACAGTTGTGTCGGCAAGTGATCACAAAATACAATCGTTGTGATGTGTGAAAAAGAAAGCAGAAGACTAAACCGAAAGCAAAACAAAAAAAATGAGCGAAGAGAAGAGAGAGGCAAAGGCAGGCTGGCCGAACCTTTGTGTGACAGGCAGGCTAACTCGCCGAGGTCAAGGGAATCTGATTAGCAGGATCACAAAGAAGCAGCGACAGAAGCAAGTCAAATAAGTCAACAAAGCCATTGGGAGGTGTGCGGGGGCGTTTAAGGGGCAACGTCAGAGACTCTCGGCGGCAGCGCGGGTCACAGGGTGGATCCGGCTGTGATGTCACGGGTTCTGTCGCATCGTCCTTGTACAGGCGGGCAACGTCCCCTCGCCTCTCCACCGATAGTAGGTGCTGGGCCACGCCGCTACAGAGAGGTGCGAAGAAGCGCATCTCAAGCGTCGTCTCCTCCCTCTCCCGCTGTCCCACGGCGGTGCCGAACGCGCTGGTCAGTGCGCGGCACAGTGCCGACGACACCTTCTGTTGCTCCGCTCGCCACCACCGTCGTACGTGTCGCGCAACGAGAACGCACAGAGACCGTGCCGTTCCGCGCGGGGCCGGGGCGTTGGGAGGTCCACGGACCGACAGGACAGCCGTGGCGAGCACCACACCGAGTGCGTCAGCCAAGCAGATGGCAAGGGCCTCGTCGCGCCGCGCGACTTCTTCGCCACGACAACGATCCCCTCTGCGGCGTGCTTGCGTCAGTAGTGTGCACGAGTGACGATACACGAGGCGATGCAGCTCGCCATACAGCGCGTGGAACGTGGCGACGTCCACCAGCGGGGGAGAGTCGGTCAGCGCGCTCGCCGCCGGCCGTGCACACGTCCGGTAAGTGATCGGTGGTACCAGCTTAGCTCGCGCGGCGGTGGCACCATGTCGCACGCGGGGTACCGCGGCCAGCGGTGTCAGAGGCATGCCCTCGCAGAAGAACGTGTGGGTGTCGCTGCGGCAGTGGGTGACGTACTCGTCGACGGTCCTGTAAAGCCGGTCGCCGTGGTGGGCGGGGAAGAGGTGCGCCAGTGCCTGGTGATCCTCGGCGGACAAGGCGAACCGCGCAAAAGACGACTGCGCGAGGGTTGGTGTAGGCGGCGCGGCAGACGGCGGCAGGTGAAACTCATTTGGGTAAAAGAGCCGACGGAGCGGCGGTGCCTCGAGCGCTGGTCTCAGCTCGTACAGCGTCGCTGGCGCACCGCGGAGAGGACGCGCGATGCCGTACCGTGCCAGCTGTGCGACAAGCGCACTGACGCGGGGAGGCGGGCAGCCAGTGCCCCCGTTCGCGTCCCCGTCATCGGGTCGTTCATGGATGGCGTAACGTTGCACGGTATCTTCCCACCCAGACAAACACGTGGTCGTTAGAGACGAAGCAGCGGCATGGCTCAGTGGGACTGACAGCGCCGCCAGGGACGCGATCAGCTGTGACCTAGGCAGAAGCCCGGGCAGGCTCGGTCGAGTGTCAACTGACGGACTTGTGAGCGCGAAGGCACCTAGCATTGCTGGGCAAAGAGGTGGCCTACAAAGAAAAGAGAAGGGCGACACGGCACGGCAGAGGGTGTGTGTGTGAGAGAGAGAGCGGTGGAAGGCGATCAGGAGTAGGAGGAGGAGAATCAAAAGACGAACAAAGAGAAGGGAAGAAACGAAGAAGACAACGGTACCACATGGTGGGGAGGGAGAGCTCCGTGCAGTACGCGCTGTTGGGAGTGAGGCCATGCCAGGAATAGAAAAGAGGAAAGACAACGTTGTGGGTAGTGAGGTCACGCAGAGTCGCGCGGTCGGACGGCTCGGCACGGTGTGCCCCCTCCCTTGGAGAAGGCGCAGCAGTGTGCATAGGTTTCCTTTTCTCTGGTAGCCCTTTTTTTTTTTCGTACGAATTCAATCACCAGCGAGCGCGTACCTCATGCGGTGCGAACACCGCAACGACTTGCCATCCAACAAGAGCCAGCGCTGCCGGCGAAGAAGAGGAAAAAGAGCTTTGGGACATGAACAGAGGGAACAAAAAGAAAAAAAGCGAAGCGAAAAGCAAGTTTGTAACGCGAAAACGAGAAGAGAGGGAGAACAAGAACGGTACCGCTGCAGCGTGGGCAATGAAAGCAAGGATAGCAACAGCAGGCTGTGGGAGCCCATTCGCCAGAACAGAGAAAAAGAAAATGCGAAGTAAGTGTGTGCGCGACACGTTATGACAGAGAGCACGGCAAGTGTGTATACTAGCGCTTGCTCGCATCACGTGGGCGGCGGGGCTGAGAAGAGAGAGAGAGAGGGGCAACGCACACATACGTCAAGGGGCACGATGAGAGAGGGAAACCTCCTCTACCGCTGTTTTCGCCGTGTCTGTTCGGGCCAACTTGTCTACCGGTTGGGGAAATAAAATAAAAATATCAAGTATGGCTGTGGCAGATGCAACGGTCTTCCCACCTCCTCCCTCTCCTTCTCTTTCTCTTTATCTCCAATGCGCGATCCGTAGGGCCGGGTAAGTGAGACGCTAGCGCACTCACACACACCCACACACACATCTCGCTGCGGAAGAGTTTACAGCCCCAGCTGCGCCTCCAGGGCGTAGGGATCCGTCTGCGGCTTCTCCGTCTGGCCTACCGTGTTACCGCTCTCCGGAAGGTCCGGCAGCTTGTTGCCGGGCAGTGCCAAGGCATCCGACAGGTAGTCGTCACCCTGGGCGGCCTCCATGTTGAAGTCCATGGCATCAAGCTCGCCGAGCAGCTCGTCGTCGTCGATGTAGTCAGGCACCTCGTAGGCACGGCCCATGATCTCCTGGATCTCCTGCGTGTCCATGTACAGGTCCGCCAGCTCATCCTGCAGCTGGTCGACCTTGTCGATGTTGAGCTTCTTCATATCCTTCTTCAAGCTCTTGTTGGCGTCCTTCATGGCCTGCACCTGCACCTGCGTATCCTTCATTGTTTGTGTCGTGAACTGCAGCTGATCGACGTTGAATTGCTGCTGCATCATCATGTCCTGCTGGTTCAGGTACTGCCGCTTCTGCTGCATGAGCTGGATCGCGCGCTGCTTGTAGCGCTGCTGCGCGGCGCCACGCGTGCGCTGAATGAGCGGCTTGAGCTTCATCAGCTCCGCATCGATCTTCTCCACGCGGGAGTCGACGGCATCGCTGCGAGCCTGAATGTGCGCACCGGCGTCATCCAGAGTCGGGGCGGGCTCCTTGTTGCTCTTGCCAAAGAGACGGTTCATGATGAATGTGAGATAGAGATAGAGAGAGAAGGGAGAAACGAAAAGAAGCAAAGATAAGAGAGACACTCGCCTGTGTGTGTATGTGCGTGAGTGACCTTGTGTTGACGCTGCTTGTGTGTTGGTGACAGAAGCTGAATCGCGTCGGTGTCGCGGGAAGGTCAAAGTCAGAAGAAGAAACAGAGAGAGAGAGAGATGGAGAAGCAGAGAAAGGTGGCAGATACGGTAGGGAGAGCACTAGTTGAGAGAACCACACACAGCTCGCGCGTCTCGCCGACGATGACAACGAGGATGGTGGAGTTGAGTCCGCCCGTCAGCGTGAAATACTGTCGGTGGAGGTCGTACCGCCTTCATTCTGCCAATCGCAGAAAAGCATGGCCAGTGACTGGCACGGCTCTGTTGTGGACAAGCTCAACTGCGTGTATGTGCGGCAGGAAGAGAGTAGGCGTGCGGTCATGCGTTGCTTCTTCGCACCTACGTGTGAGAGAAAGAGTAGCATCGCAAAAAAAAAACGCGACTAGACCACCAAGCTGGAAAGCAATGGGAAGAGACGGTGGGACGTCACACATACCGCCGGCGACCACCCACGTGAACAACAACAACTGTACATGCGCCACGTGCGTTCGTGCGCCGCGGCAACTGCAGCGAGAGAGCTTGTCAGCGTGCGCTACGCTGCCCGCCGGCGGGGGGAGGAGGAAATACAGGAATATGAGATGGCAGTCCAGCCGTCGGTCCACGGTCTCACCGAACGATTCTCACTGCGGGTGTTTGGCTCGGGAAGACGCGTTTCGCCAGCCGCCGACGCCATTCCCACGGCCAGTCCCCCCGCCCAGCGCAGAGGTCCGCTTACGTCCGGTACCAACAGCGCTCACAGGAGCGCGCGTCGTCGACAGCCGCACCTGTGACCAGTCCGCAGTGGTAACCATGTCATTTTCATCGAGAGTGCCGTGCGTGGAGGATGCGTAGCTCGACGAAGCGGAGAGACGGCGTTGTACGGATTGGAGAAACGGCGAGTCAGATTGGCTGCCTGCCTTTGATGGCGTTCCCCCTGCCCGGCTTCCGCCGCCGGTGGCACCGGCGCCAAGCGGTCCCGTGGCGTCGAGCAGGTTACACCCCGTGCTCTCGCGTGCCGCCGCCTCGCGTGCCTCCAGTGACTCGCGCATGATCTGACGAAGGTGCTGCACTTCGCGTGCCACGACCGCGTTGAGGTTCCGTGTCTGCATTGTGTTCTGTTGCATGTCGCGAGTGGCACCAGAGAACGTTGTGGTGGCCGGTGCCGCCTCAGTCGGTGGTGCAGAGCCTGCCAAGTGCGCGGTGGTGGGCCGTCCGTCCTCCACCTGTGCATCTGCCACGACGTCCGCCGGTGGTCTCGCTGGTGGTGGCTGCAGTGAGGTGGGCAGAAACGCGGGAAGTGAAAGGGGACTGGTGGCCGTGGTTGTGTCTTCACGCACTGGGGTTGGTGGCTGCTCCGCCGCGCTGGCTTGCGCTCTTCTCTCTTCCGGGCTCAAGGTCGCTTCCCAGTCCATGAGAGTCAGCATAATTCGCGACGGACTCCACAGCGCCTGCTCCTGCTGCCTCTCGCGCCGCAGTCGGTCGCGCTTCGTGTACCAGTCCGCCTCCGGCTCCTCGCCGCCGCGGCTGCTCGCGTCATTGCGGAGAGGGAGGCCTTCACGCAGGCGGCTCGACAGCAGCGGCTTGTGTGCGACCGGTGTGTCAAAGAGGAGCTGCTCGCGACCGAAGAGAGCGGTGGCGGTAGCCGTCGCGGCCAACTCGTCCAGGGTCGCGAGCCCCACCTGCCCGCTCTCCACAGCCGCGGACGCCGCTGCCGTCTTTCTCTGCCTCGTGTCGGAATGTGGATGAGACAGCGGTGGCGGTGGTGTGGATGCCGCCTGTGCCTCCAGCAACTGGGACACGGCCTCGGCGCGGCGATGGTTGAGGTGCGCATTGTGGATGACAAAGGCAGCATCCTCGGTGGCCAAAGCCTCCTCGTCCTCAATCACGTCACCGGCCGCGCCTCCACCGCCACCGACAAGGCGAACACCGCGTCCTTCGAAGGGATCACGCGCGGTGGTGGCAAGGCCGTCCGTGGTTGCCGTCGCGGCGACACGGCGGTAGTGAGCGGAAAGCAGTGGTGGTGCCGCTCGGTGGCCCTCCCTTGTCCTGCCGGTGGTCTGGCCTTCCGAGAGTCGCGTCACTCGCGCGATGTCGTCGTCCCCGTCCTGCGCCGCGTCCCCACCAAGTGCGGTGCGCACAACGGGGCTGGGCGCGCTGTAACCCACCCGGTACACGGGCTCGCCACGCGGGCCGCGAATGCGGAAGCGTCCGGTGCGCGCGCCCACCGGCTCCACCGCATCGTCGGCGTCGTGGGGCGTGTCCGCCACCGCCGGCGGTGTGTGCACCACGGAGGCGGGCGTCTTCGCCTGCTGTGTCGGTGTCGAGGCGGCCTTGCTCGAGGTGGATTTGGCGCTGCCGCGGCGAAAGAAGACGCGGGTGGGAGACATGGCCGACGGTACGTCGCCTCTCTCGGCGTGTGCTTGGTGATCGTCGCTGCCCGTGCCGGACGCCGTCGTGTGTGGGGTGGGAGGCCCTCGTGAGTCGGTCAGCGGTGCATCACCCGTCACCGCGCGTGTGTTCGGGCGCGTGGTTGTCTCTGCCACCGTCGCTGGCGGCGAGAGCCCATCAGGGACAGAGGCAGCGAACGCCGGACCGCGCGTCTCCGACAGCGGCGCTGACGTGTGCGGCTGGCGTCGCACTAATTTGGTCAGAGTCGATCGCAGCGCGACGACAGTGCGACGAAGACACGCGCGCGCGCTCGCATCCGCGCAGCAGCCACGCATAAAGGCCACCACGAACGCCGAGGTTTCCGTCAAGTCACGTGAGATGCCGGTGAAGATGGTCGGGCCGAGAGTGTCCGCGAAGGGCACTCTCTGCAGCGCCGCCGGTGATGACGACGGTGGCGAGCGCAGCCACGGAAGGGTCGTCTCAAGCGGCGGGGCCTGGAAAGAGGCGACGGAGGAGGGATCCCGCGCGGCCGCGGCGGCGACGGCGTCCATCCACCCGTAGGCGCCATCCAAGCCGGCATAGTCAAACAAAGTTGGCGGTGCCGGCGGGGGTGTCTTCATCAGGGGATCGGCTAACGGTGAGCTTCGCGCTGAGCCGGGCGGCGTTTGACGGCTCGCCCTGTCGCCCAGGGTGGTCGCCATGACGACCAGACGGGAATGCTGATTAGCCGCTTCTTCGGCGGCGCTCTGCGCGTCGACGTCACTGAGGCTGCCCCAGGTGCTCAGCACCGCCGCCGGGTCGTGGCAAAGCAGTGCGTGCACCTCGCCCTCCATGAAGAGCAGGGCCTCCTCGAGTTCGTCCTCGGTGAGCAGCGCAGAGGCCTCCGTAGTGGCTGCCGCCGCCGTGTCCCTCATGGGTGGGGCAGGTTCGCGGCCCCTAGGTGTGTTGTGAGCAGACGTCGCCACGGCCTCGGAGGCGACGGAGGCCACGCTGGCAGCCACGTTGGTGCCCGCAACAATCATGGACGGCACGACGGAGCTGGCGCCCTGTGCATGGGCAATCGCCCCGGCAAAACGTCGGAAGAAGCCGCATTCCTGCACGAGGCGCCGCAGCACATACACCCGGCGAGCCGTCTCAAACACGCGCGCCGCACGGTAAGACGGCTCGGACAGTGGCGGCGACACAACCGTGAGCGGGCCCATGCCGAAGCAGCCGAGGCAGTTGAGCAGCCCCGACTGCCATCGCCACACATACGTGTACGTGTCCTCGCTCGCGCTGGCAAGCACAACGGGGCAGGAGAGGCTCTTTGGGAGACCCACGGGGGTTTCCCGTGTGACGTGATCGGGCAAATAGGGCGAGTAGAGACTGTCCTCCTCATCCGCGCTGGCTGTGTCGGCACTCGAACACCGATTGCTGCGCTGTGTGCCCACGCTCGACGCCACGAAGGCGTTCAGTGTCGCCGTTCGCGGGCAACGCGGTGCCGCGCGACTCTGGGCAGACCGTCCTTCAGCACGCTCGGCGAGTGAAGTGGGTAAGAAGCGCACTGACCGAACGTCTTGCCGATGTGCACGCCATCGATCAACAACAATGACGTGCCTCTCCACGTCGGGCAGCATATCCAGCGGCTGGGCGGCACCCCACGGTAGTTCGCTGAGGTCGAGGAGCACGACGTAGCCCATCTCGTCTCCGACCGCGACGAGCACAGGGTCCACGGGTGCGGAGAGGCTCGTGCAGTGGTCCTCGACGTTCGTGGACAGCGCAGTGACTCGACACGCGGTGAGCGTCACACGGAAGCGCATCACCTCGGACGAGGTGCGCACGTTCCACAGCTGCAGCACACCCTCGTGCGTCGCGGACACGACGTAGCCCGTCGCCCCAAGCGCACAAAGCTGCTCAATGTAGCCGCCGCCGCCATGTGGCTGCTGCGTCTCCTGTTGCAGCTCCTTCGCAAGTAGAGCATCCAGCTCATCGCCGTTCTGATCCTTCTTCGCACCGCCCTGACCGTCTGAACCAGCTGCAGGCCCCGGCTGCGGAAAAGAGAAGGCGGTCGACGAGGTGCCGCTCTCACGCCGCTGGACGCCGGCTACCTCGGTGAAGCCGTCGTTGGTCAGCGAAGGGGCGTAGCCACCGCCGCCGACAGACGCGCCTGTGCCGACGCTGAGGCGACTTCGTCGGCGTCGCTCCTCTTGCTGACGGTATTGCAGACTCATGCGCGTTTCCTCGACCACCGGGTCGGGGACGAGGCGACCCGGAAAGAGTGCGGTGAGGGTGAGAAGGGCCGTGCGGGTGCGAGGATTCGTGACCGCTGCGTGGGCGGCTGCCGACGATGTTGTGGACGACGGGCTGCCGCGCACCCCGAGGTGGCGGTGCTGACTGGCGACCTGCAGTGAGCGGCGCAGCTCGGTCTCCTCAATGGTCGCCTGATCTACCAGGGTGCGGAAGGGGATAGCGAACGCAGTTGCGTCGGCCACTGGCGTCATGAAGAGCTGCCCACGGCCGCCCATCACGACCACGTTCATCGCACTCAGCACTAGCACACTGGTGACCAGTGAGCCCCGAGAGAGAATCTGTCGGTACGGCGCGACGAGGCCACCGACCTCGGCAGCGTCAGTCCCCGCGGTGTCAGTGTGTGTGGAGGGCACCGTGTTCGCGCCGTGACGCTGGACGTCGTCATCGGGACTGACGTGGTAAAGCGAGGTCACGCCCATGTCCGCCGCCTCCTCGTACGCGGCGCAGAGAAGAGGCGAAGGCCGCTTCTCCGTGGCCGTCATGCGTGCCGTGCCGCTGAACAAGCCGTGAATGTCATGCGCACGGGCGGCGAAGGCGAAGCGACGAAGCGGTGCCCCATTAAAGACGTTGAGCTGCACGACGGCGTTTGTGCGCAGCAGTGCGACAAAGAGGGCAGCGGTGAGCGAGTGTGGATCCAGTGCCACGCTACGGATCCCATCTTCCACCCGGAACGAGCGAACTGCCCTTGTCTGGCACTGCACATACGTGTGGTTGCGCACCGCATTGTCTGTCCGCACTGTAGGCGAGAGACCATCGTAGACCTCATCGAACAGGACGGGGTGATCGACGCCGGGCGACGTGCGGGACAGCGACGATCGTTCTTGCTCGTCACGGTTAGCTGCAGCGTCATCGTCGTCGTCCTTGTCGTTCGCGCTGTCGGCGCTGCCGCCTGGGGAAGTGACTCGGGTGATCAGGCGCTCCCGCTGTGCCCGTTCGCGCAGCGTCTCGCAGCAGATCGTGTGCGCGGCGCGGCGCCGGCTTTGCCGCTCCAGGGCGAGCTCGTTGACGCCAACGCTGATTCGCCACATGACGACGTGCTCCTCGTCTGCAGTGACCATGGACTGCAGACCGTGGTGCCAGTCCATGAAGAGGACGGGTTTGCGGTGACCAGCGTAGTCCTCGGCGTACTCGCCCTCCTTCACAGTGTTCCACACGCGTAGACAGCGGCCACCAAGGATGAGACGGCTGTTGGCCGGCTCGTAGCGTGCCACCAGCATCTCCCCCAGCGCGGCGGACTCCGGTGAGTGGTCCACCAGGAACCCCATGAGCTGCCCATTCATCGCGTTGAGGAAGCGAATGACGCGCTTGCTGTCCAGCACAATCGCGCGCAGAGGCTCGTTGCCGTGTTGCATGAAGCTCACATCCAGTGGGTACCCGCACGCGCCGAGGCTGCTCAGCTCGGAGACGCTGCGCTGTTGTTCCCGTAGGTCGACGCCGAACAATGGGCGTGGGGAGCGCGAGGACCAGAAGAGCACCTTGTAGTCCATTCCACCAGTGACAAGAATGTGGTGCGTGTCGTCCCACGCCATGCACGTCACGCGCTTCACGTGCCCAGCGCCGCCCGCTGCCATTGACGGTGTCGGCGTGAGCGTCGGCGCAGTGGGGCCGACAGTGGGGCCGTCACCGAGTCGCAGCATAGGCGCCTCCAGCCGCGAGAGGCTGCGCACCTCAATGGCCCCGTCCGCACCCGCCGTGAAGAGCGCGTCAGCCGCCTCGGAAACCACCATGTGAGTGATGGCACCCGTGTGTGCCTGCGCGGAGAAGGCCGGTCGACGCCCCGACGGCGGTGCTACGCGCGCCGCCGACATGTGCGCTAGTTGGAACCAGCCTTGATTGAGCGCGTAGGCCTGCAGCACGCCATTCTCGAACCCCACGAGCAGATACGCGCCGCGGGGAAGAAGTTGGTGGCCACCGCCGCTGCCGCACGCAGTGGTGAGACCAACGGCGGTGGCGAACCAGTTAAACGAGGGATCGTGCCTCTCAGCATCGGCGTCCTCGCCCATGTCGTCATCGCCGATCTCACCGCCAGGGCGGCCGCGGTGCGTTGAGTGGGACCGCGAGCTGGCACGGGGCGGGGCTGCGCGACGCCGGGCAGAGGCGTGTGTGGACAACCACTTGTCGGTGGCGGACGGCTCCGCGCCGAAAGAGAAGAGCACATCCGCGGTGAGGGAGACAGGCCGCTTGAGGTGCTCGTAGGTCGGCGCCATCACCTCCAGCCCGCGAAAGTAGCGACTTGCCTGACCAAAGAAGATTTCCACCGCCTCGTCGTGGTAAGCGTCGACCGTGTAAGGTTGGCGCAGCACCGTCGTTGACACGCCCGGCTGTCGCGTGCGCAGGCTGAGCAAGTCTTGTGCTTCAAAGTCTCGCGTCTCGTGGTCGACACCTAGGCGGCTCTTGACGGCCTCGCCCATGACAGCCACCTCGGCTGCGTTCGAGGTGCGCACGCCCTGGAAGGTGCGCACCAGCTCACCCGTCGCGACGCGTAATAGCGTCACCGTGCCGTCCATGGCCGTCGCCGCCACCACCTCTGCGTCGCCCATGCTCGGGGACGAGAGCGCGATGTCCGTGATGGGCGCGCTTAGACTGAGCAGGTTGCGCTCGTGGATGATGACGGCACGGTTGGTGTCGTCGTGCAGGCCCGGCTCGGTGCGCCACAGCTTGACCAGCCCGTCGTTGCCCGCCGTGATGAAGCGCGGGAAGTTGCGGCTGAGCAGAAGCTTCGTCAGTGGCACCTTGTGGAACAGGTAGCGCACCAGAGGGAACTGTGACTGCCACACGCTCTGGTTTGTCGGCACACGGGTGAAGCCGAGTGCGTTCTGAAGCGATGCAGCTGAGGCGGTGTCACCGGGCTCGCCAGCCGGCGCCGGTGAGCCTCTGCCGGACTGCTGGCTGTCGCGCCCGAGAAGCCTTCGCTGACCAGTTTCCAGCACGTACTGGCAAAACTCATCCCACGACACGCGCTGATCCGCGTTGGTGTCCATGACGCGGAACAGCTGCTGAATCTCCGGTTGCCTGTCCAGCGCGTCGACCAGATCCGCCGCCAACGAGGTGCGCGGGGCGGCAGGGGGAGGTGGGCACACGCTCATCCTCTGCACAGAGGGACGACGCGAGGCACCGTCTGGGCCCGCGCCACTCGAAGGGTCCCACCGCCCAGCGACAGTGGGGCTCGGGAAGAAGCTTTCCAGGAAAGGGCCCACAATAACGTTGGCGAAGTAGTGCAACGTGACGCCAGCGGTGGGAGGCACGACGTCGGGGAACGTGCGTGGTGGTGGGTCTGCGGCAGCGGTGGACGTCGCGGCGGCTGACGGAGCTGCGCGCGCTGCTGTCGATTGCGCGTCAAGCGACTCCTCGAAGAGCATCCGCTGCTGGTGCCGCCACTCGCGCAGTCGCACAATCTCGGCCTGCACGAGTTGCTGCTCGCGAATGAGGCGGGCGTGGTCCCGGGCGTCGTTGTCGTCGAGGGTGTCTTTCCAGAAACGACCCGGCGCGACGCGCTCCTCCTCGGCCACCGCGGTGGTGGAAAAGAGGGTGTCATGGAGAAGACGAAGCTCCGCGGAAGGGGTTCGTCTGAGTGGCTTCAGCGCCACCCCGTACCGTTGCTGCTCGTCAAGAAGCTCGGCGTGTGACGGCGACACGCGTCCGGTGGCTGCGGTCGGGTCCTCGCCCGGGGCTCTTGCAGTCATGCCGCTGAGGGTGCGGCCTTTGCGGCGCTCGGCGCAGACAAAGTCGTGCACATCGAAGAGCTCCTTGATGGTGTCAAGCTGCTCGACGGTGAGTTGCAAACCGCCAAGCTGGTCGTGCAGCCCCACGACAGAGGAGCTGCGGCTTGTCTGGCCAGAACGGATGGCCTGCACAGGCTCACGTGGGCACGCGTCCGTGCTCGGCGATGCGGGCGAGGAGGTGCGTGCCGGCGACCGTCTCGGGGCGGCGGTTGACACACGCGCTTTTGGAGACGTCGACATGGCTCTCGTGCTGTTTTCTTTTTTTTTACATTCAGTGGGGAGTGAAAAGGCGATGAAGAGCACAGAGAGTGAGAGAGGTGATGAGGGGAATGGAAAATGAAGCCACAACGGAGAAGAAAAAAGAAGAAGAAGCACCGACGCACAGCACTCTGTAGGTGCTTGGTGTCGCCATTACATAGTAAGGCAACCACAAAGAAGGGCGTGGAAGGAGAGGAACGGGAAGGATGGCCGGTGGAGGGGAGGGGGAGAGCAGCCACCAGCATTGTCACGTCGGCAGACAGGTGGTCGTGGTGTGGCACGGTCTCCGGTGTCGGCAGGCTAAACAGCACGGTTTCTCACAACGATCGACGAGGGAGGGGGAGCAAGACCAACGAGGGGCAGACATAGTGCGGCACACACACACACACGCAGTCCGTGTAAACCGCTCGCGCCTTGGATGCTCTTCACCTCTCCCCCTTCTTTTCGCCTGTGCGTGCTGTGGTGGCGATAACTTCTTCCTTTTTTTTGTCTTTTGGTGATATCGGAGGAACAACAAAGAAGAAGGGCGATAAGCGTGAGGTCACGCGCGAGGTGCACACACACACACACACGCACATACACAGAGGTGGACAGACATAGACACACGCACTGACGACGCCTGAAACCACTATGCGCTGATGCGTTCAATGACGCGGCACAGGCGCTCCGCATATTCCTTCGGTGGAATAACACTGATCTGCTTGCGGTCATTGACGAAGCCCTTGGCGAAGTTCTCCAGCTTTTTTGTCCGGTTGTATTCCTGAAGGACGTCGATGATGCCAATGTAGTACACATCCTCTCGCGCCGTCGTGTCGTCGCCGGGGGAGTAGATGGGCATCGACAAGAGCCCGCCGTCGCAGCCGCGAATGCAGACGAACACATCGTCGTCCAGTGACGCCAGTGCGTTGGTCGCGCCGGCTGTCGCTGCCGATCCGGTGTCGTGCAGGGCCAGCTCACCGTTGGCCACGGTCGCGCCGACGTCCACCGACTGGCCGTCCGCACCCTGGCGACGGCGCAGCAGGACTGTCCGTGACGGGCCCTCTTCCCGCGAGAAGATGCGGCTGCGGACACCGATCATACAGCTGTAGTCCACGATGTTCAGCGACTGTAAAAAGTGCACATCACTGCGCAGTTGTGCGACGAGAATCGCCCGCTGGTGAGGACCGCAAATAATGAGCTGCGGTGGCAGGTCATTGTCCTTCAGCATGAGGGCCCCGAAGGGGGTGCGTGGGGCCGGTTGCCCGGGCTTCAGCGCCGTGCGGTTCACCGTACTGCCCTTCACGTCGTAGATGCGGTGGATGTAGTACTGGGTGCTGAAGACGTTCTGCATGAGAAAGAAGCGCCGCGTGACACCGAGCTTGAGCCACTGCACCGAGATGACGCCGTAGAACTGCGGCAGTAAGGAGTGCGGGTAGCGCTCGCAGTACGGCACGTACAGCGGCAGGTAGCGCTGCATCAAGAATTCGAACTCAGAGTCCTTCATTGTCTTCATCACGCAATCACCAAAGTACATGAGTGTCGTGCCGCTCTTGCCGGGCGACATACTTTGGCGCCACGTCGACTGCGTCAAGCTGACTCGGAAACGGTCCACGTCAAGGCCAACGAAGCTTCGGACTTGAGTGAAGATGATTGGCGCGTGCACCGTCACCTCCAGCTCATCGTCGCGGAATTCACCGCCGTGTCCTTGGCCCTTGGTGGAGTCCTTGGACTTCTTCCGCTCCTCGCCGGCTCGCTGCACCTCCTTCACCTCCTCGGACATGTGCTCTGGGGAGAAGGCGGCGCGCAGCGTGGGGTCGCTGTTCTCGCTGGCGAAGGCGCCGAGGTGCAGCGTGCGGGCCTCGTGTGGGCGGCACAGAACAGGGTTGTTCTCGGCACAGTGCACGTGGAAATGGAGGCTGTCCGCAATTGCTCGCTGCAGTGCGGCCGGGTTGACGTCCTTGTACACCAGCACGCGGCCCCTGTCGTCGGTGTGCACCGTGTCCGTAGCCATCTTCGGTGCTGGGGCGGCGGTGGTGTCCGCCGAGGTGCCCTCAACGCCGCTCTGGCTGTGGCGCTCACGCGTCCTCCCTTGACCGTAGTCTGCGTACACGTCGCTGTCGCTCTCGGAGTCCGAGGGCGAGTGACCCGTCTTCTGTGCCACCGGCGCTGGTGGCGGCGGTGGGGTGACGACGGTGGTGGTGGTGGCAGGCACGTTCGACCGACTGTGCACGACCTGCAGTAGCACAGCGCAGAGGGCCTCCTTCAAGTACCACGACCGCGTGCGCTCATCGTCTTTCAGCTCCACGCCTATCTGATTCGGATTCACCACCGGCTGCACCGGCATGCCCGTAGCCAGCTCAACCTCGGCCTCTGTCTCTGCGAGTGTGGTCCGCCGCGGGCGACCACGCCGACCACTGGTGATGTGGGCGTTGTCGTAGCGCGCCGCCCCGTCGTCGTCGTGGGCCTGACCTGCGGTCCCACCCGCGCTCGCGGCGAGCTGCGACGGCCTGCGGGACGGGCGCAGTGAGTTGACGCCCGGTGTGAGGCGAATCGGCTCCACTTGAAAGCGCTCCGTCCCAGGAACCACAATGGAGGCCTGGAGGTCGTCAGCACGACGCACGGGGGTGTCGGCGTCGTCTGTCTCGTCCACGACGAGCGACGAGCCGCCCGTGGTGAGCGAGCCCATCGTGCTGCCACCCACACCCGCGAGTCGGCCGCGTGCGTTGGCACTTGCCCTTGGAAGTGGGCTCCCTGTGTTCTCGTCGTCCCCGTCGGCCTCGGCGCTCGTGATGCCACGCAGGCGCATGCGTCGTTGTTCGCGCCTGTTGGCTGCCTGCTGAGACAGCGCGTCGGCGTTGGTGGCCCATGGGTTGTTCGCCTGCTCGTGCTCCGCGATGCGGGTCTCGAACAGCTTTTGCAGGCGCGCCGCGGGGCTGTCGTCCTCGGGCAGCGCGGTGGGAGTCGCACGGCCGCCGTCAGCCGCTGTTTCCCGTCGCTGCGACGGCGATGAGGCGGCGTCGGAGGCCGTGCGGCCGTGAAAGCCACTGGGAGGAAACACGGTTTGAGGCGAGCCAGGACGGCTCATGCCACCCATACCACTCATCCCGACACCGCGTGCACTCGCAACGGCCGCCTCGTCGAGCGCGAGGCGCAGAAGTTCAATTTCGTAGCGGTACTCGCGTTCGGCCGCTGTGCGCCGCGCCACCTCGCGCGCGTTTTTGCGCTCCAGCGTCTGAACACGACGCAGGAGCGCCTCCGTCTGGGAAGCATCCGTGCCAGCGGCCGGCGGTGGGGACTTTCTCGCCTCCGTGGGTGCTGCCGCTTCGGCGGCGGCGCGCGCAGAGAGGCTGCGGTGCTGCCGCAGAACTTCCTGGCGCAGCAGACGGTTCTCACGACGAAGCCGCTCCACTCGCTCCTGTGCCGTGTAGGACGCCGGTGTGAGAGTCACCAGCTCTCTGGCACTGGAGCCGTGGCAATGGGATTCAGCGTTCTCGTCATCAGAGTGCATGATGGTGATGAAGTAGAGGTACAGGAAGAGGGAGAGGGGAGGGCGAGAGTCTTTCACCTTCTTGACGAGTTTGTGTATCCTTCGGTGGTGGTCGGTCAGCAGTCACGTGGTGGGCTCCGCTGTGTGGGTGCCGACGCTGGTTGGTGGGTCACGGCACGGTACCGAGGCACGAGCACGCGGTGGCAGCGGCAGGTGGAGGATGGGAACCCGCTGGACGCGTCTCGCCGGCAGCTCGAACCTGTCGGCACCGTAACGAAGGGACGATGACAACGAAGACCCTGAACAGAGCCAGGCCGGATTCACCAAAAGAATGGGAAAAGAGGAAAGCAAGCGAGAGGTGGAGAGGACGGGGGGGAGAAGAGAAACGCAAATGAGAGCAGAGGAGAAGAGAAAAAGGGAAGAGTAGCGTGAAGCCAGTGACTGCTGGCCAGAGGACGGGCACACAACTGGGTGTGGCGTTTGTTTGTATGTGCGCACGCGGTGCGCGTTCGTAGTTTAGTCTTTTTGGTGCGCCAGAGGTGGTGCGATCCAAGAGCTGGCCACGCGGACACTTTCCGTCGTCAACAAGCGGCGACGCAGCACACACCTGTATTCTGGTCTTCGGAGGTTGAAGTCGTTGGTGGGTTCGCAATGGGTAAGTGCACCCATTATCTTCGTGACTGGCAGACATGTCACTGAGCCATATACGCCGTGATGGGATAACGGTCAAGCGGCCCTTGCTTCTCGTCGTTATTCGTTCTTTTTTTTCTCTTGACACATGCGTACATGTGCGTCCTCGTACAATCATCTCCTCGTTCTCTCTCTCTCTTCACTTCTCCGCTTCCACCTCCAGGTGTTTGGCGTGAAAAAGGGGGGGAGAAAACAGTAGCACCGCTACATCAGCTCACTCTCGCCGCGAGGCAGCGTGTCCTCTGACGCCTGCTGCCGTTCAATGTCCAGCAAGTTCGAGACGTAGATAACAGCCTCGTGGAAGTCGTTGGTCTTGCCGTGAATACGCCGAAACCGCACGACGGTGTAGCCCAGGAACGCCGGCGCGAGGATGATATCGAGGTCACAGACACCGTTCACCTGCGGCACCGCGCCGCTGGCACCGAAGGCGAGTGAACGGTGGGGGAAGTGGTTGGCGTGTGCGGTGTGTCCGCGGGTCACGGTGGAGGCACCCATAGAACGGGAAAGGTCGTCATGCGCACTGGCTGCCATGCGGGATGTCGAGGCGTTGTGAGGGCTGTGGTCTTGCGCGAAGAGGTTGTCGGCGAAGGACGGCGTGGTGCCCATCTTGTGTGTCGGGGCGCTCGAGCCGGACACGGCCTCACCGAGGATACCGGTGGTTGTCGTGGCTGTCGCGAGAGGTAGCGACTGGGCGCTGGAAGGGGACGCGGTGTTTGAGACGCTCTTCGATCCGCGCACCGCAGGCACATTAGCGGCGCCGTCAGTACCGAGTGCCGTGCCGGGGGCCGTCTGTGGTAGCGCGGCGTCCACAGGGGATCTGACAGACCCCGACGGGGGAGCGCCTCCGGGTGTCTGAAGGCCTGCGGGCTGTCCGAGGCTGGCTCGCGATGACATCATGGCCGCCGAGGCCTCACCGCTCTCGCTGGTGGCGACAATGGAGTTGCTGTCGCGGCCCAAGCTGACCTGGCTCTCGCCGTCACACGTGGACAGGTCGAGTGAGTGGTGAACGGCACCGCTGTCCTCGCCGGTGGAGAGAATGTGGTGTTCGTGCGTGTCGTCATGCATGCTCAGAGAGCCACCATTGTGCGAGGATTGGCTGGTGTATGAATAGCCGCCGGCGGACTGCTGCAGTGGGTGGTGGTGGTGGGGGCGATGGTTGGCGTGCTGATAGTGCGCGCGGTGGTGATGGTGGTGATGATGCTGGTGGTGACCCGTGAGGCTGGGCGGTGTGGTGCTATTGGCGTCACGAGTGCTCGGTTCCTGTGCCGGTGTCGTGTCCGCGGACGGCGCCACTGCGGTGATCGGCACGGGCGACGACAGAGAGGTCGCCGATTTGACAGACAGCGTACCTTGCACTGGCCACGTGCCGCCCGTCGCCGACTGAGGCGAACCCACGCCCGACGAGGACAAGGGCGACCGCTTCTTGCGACGGCTGTGGTGGCGGTGCACAAAGTCGCTCACGCTCGGCACGGGCGTCTCGAGTGACCCGCCGTTCGTCGCCCACCCTGACTGCTTCATCAGCAGGCTAGACGCCAGCGTCGCTCGGCGGGAGTGCGACAATCGCGACAGGCTGGAGCCCGCGCCGGCGGCCGTGAGGGACGCCCCCAAGACGGGCATGGAGGCCGACATGGTGAGCACCGTGGAGGACGCCAAGGCGGGGGAGACGGTGTCAATCGTCGCGCCCTGCATCAGCGCCGAGGAGCCGAGGTAGCGAAAGGAGTAGATGTTCTCCGTGTGCGAGACGGTCTCGTCTGTGTAAAGGAGCACCAGCCTCTCCGAGACACTCGTCAGCTTCTGCAAAATGACATTCTGGAGTCCCGAGACGAGGAAGCCGTGCCGCACGCACTCAGTGACGTTGTGCGACTGGAAGAGGGCGGCGAGATTCGTTGCGGCGGCCAGCCGGCGACCGAGAGGGTGGCGCAGGAGAATATCCTTGTGGACGATGCCCTGGACGAAGGCGTCAAAGGTGATCCCTTTTTCGTGCGGCGGCGCCGGCGTCGATGCGGGGGTGGGTGACTGCGGCTGCGGCAGGGGGGACGCCACCGTCGGCGTGAACGATCGGTTGGGACTCGTCCAGGTGCTGTCGATGGAGGCGTTCGTCAGCGAGCGCGTGATGCGGGACGGCCGGTTGTCGAAGTAGTCAATCAACGAGTCGAGATCGCCGTCGGTCACCGCGCAGCCGAAGCGCTCAAAGACACGGCGCAGCTGCGAGGCGCTGATCATGCCGTCGTGGTCGTCGTTGACGCTGTCGAAGGCAATGCGCAGCTGCCGCACCAGTTGCCGCTCGACATCGTCCATCTGAATGCCGACAATGTTCGCCAGCTGGAATTCCGAATTGTGCGCGAAGGAGGTGTGCGCGAGATCGTTGTTCACCCACGCGTCACGGAACTGTTTGTAGGTGATAGCGTCACTGGTGTCGTCGCCCGTGAAAAGACCAATCAGCTCCGACACATCCTTCTTGTCCACGTGGTCGCCGTGCAGTGTCGTCATCATGTCGCGAAGTTCATCGCGGGTGATGTTGTCATAGCCGTCAGTCGCGATTTTCTGGAACGCCGCATCAATAACCTGTTCCTCAATGCCACCGTATGTCTTGTCACAAGGCAGTTCGTAGAAGGACGGCGCATTACGTGAGTCGACGATGATGCCCGCCTTGGCCAGCTTGGCGTTCAACTCGTCTTTCCGGTCCTCAAACAAGGTGTCGACGTTGAGGAACTTGGCGAACCACCTGCTGATGATGATGTCGTCGAGGGATGGTCTGTCGGTGGGCTCCTTGGCGAGCATGGACAGTGCCAAGGCACGTGCCTCGGGTGAAATGCGCTCCTGCTCCTCCTCGTTAAAGCTGGGCTGATCTCGCTCGATGAGGTAGATGGTCTCCTCGTCGTCGCGGCCGTCGAAAGGCAGTCGGCCCGTCAGCATAAAGAAGAGAATGACGCCGGCGCTCCATAGGTCCTGCTGGTAGGGATCTACCACGACACGTGCCTGGCGCATCGGTGTGGGTGGGTCTGGTGTGCGCGTGTTCGGTGTCGAGCCGCTTCCACAGCCCAGCTCCGTGCCGTCACGGGTGAAGGACTCCGTGGAGTGGCAGTCCGCACAGCTCCCCGTCTTGCCGAGGTCGCCCTTCTTTTTCTTCTTCTTGAGGTCCTTCTCCAACTTTTTGCGTTCCAGTGGGCTGCCGAACATGGCCTCGTCTGTGCACAGGCTGCCCGTGCTGCGGCTCTTGCGCATGCCATGCAGGAGCGACCCACGGGTGCCGCTGTCGGTGCGCTCGTGATGACCGTGGCCAGTGAGGGACTTCATGAAGGCGCTCCATCGATCGCTCATTGTCTTTGCCGCCGAGCTGGTCTCACCAAAGGCGTGACTGTGCTGCCGCTCGGCGGTAGTGGTAGTGGTAGCGTTTGAGCCCAAGGTGCGCTCGCTGCTTTGGCGGCCCCCCATCTTGGCCAGACGCGACGGGCGGTTGCTGTCCTTGCCGCGCTCTAAGCTGCACATGTCAGCCATGCTGTAGCTTGTCTTGAGTGCCTTGCTTGGCGATGGCGACGAGCTTGTCAAGCCTGGCGGATCGCAGAAGGCACGGGAGGCGGACGACGCCGTGTGCGCATTCGTTGACGTGTTCGTGGCGGTGATGGTGGTTGCAGTGGGCGAGCCCACCCCCGCCGGCCGTGTTCGGCCGTGCGTGTTGGACATTGGGAGGGAGGCGGGTACCAACGTGCAGAAACTCTTGTGTGTGCCGTCGGTAAAGACAACGGTCTCACGCCGACAAGCCGAGTCCGCAAAACTGTAGGTGCCATCGACGCCGCAACCAGGCGACGTCAACGAAGTGGTGTCCGGCGAGCTGGCGGTGGAGGTAGGGCACTGGAGACCGAGCGTCAGCAACACGTCCGGCACCGCGCGCTCGGTCATGGCGCGAATCGCCTCTGGGCTCATGTAGTGGAGCGTGCCGACCCCCGTGAAACCGTTGACAAGACTGTCGACAAGCGCCACATTATCGCCTGTGCCGAGGGTCGCCTCCGGATCGTCGACGTTCTCCTTGGCATTCTTGGAGGAGAAGCCAAAGTCGCACACCAGCAGGCGGTTGTCTTTGCTGAGGAGAAGATTCTCTGCTTTCAGGTCGCCGTGTGCGACGCCGTTGCGGTGGCAGTACTCGATGGCAGAGATGAGCTGCTGGAAGTAGTACCGGGCCTCGTTCTCGGCGAAGAAACGGCTGGAAATGATGAGATCAAAGAGCTCGCCGCCCTCCGCGAGTTCCATGATGAAATAGTAGGCCTCCTTCGAGTTCAGGAACCGATAAAAGTTCACCACGTGCGGGTGCTGGAGAGCCTGCATGACGGTCGCCTCCTGCACAATTTTTCGCTCAAACGCCTCCGCGTACGTGCGCGCGAGCGTGGACGGGCCCGTTTGGCCTAGCGGTGAGGACTCCCCAGCAAGCGGCGAGCTCGCATAGGCATCCACGAAGAGATCCTCCTTCTGAAGAATTTTCAAGGCGAACGTCTTGCCGGACGGCGTGTGCTTGATCGAGTAGACCGAGCCATAGGCGCCCTCACCAAGGCGCTGACCGACGACGTAGTCCTTCAGCACAACTGCCTCGTCCTCCAAGGCCCCGTGTGAGCCCGTGAAAAACGAAGTCACGTTGGACGGGGGATCGCTGCCGGCGCCGCCTTCCATTGTCACCTAGGATATGCCGCTCTCCCCTACTAGCGAGAAACAGTGGTGAGCAACAACAACCAACCAACCAACAGGAAGAAAAACGCCCGTTCCGCTCAAGAAGGAACAACAACAACAACTACTGCCTTGCGTGCCTCCCGCCGGGGTTTCCGTCGTGCAGAACAGCGGCCAGGAGGAGAAGGAAAGAGAGAGAGGGCGGAGGGTGGCAGTCTGGGCGCGCACTCAGCGTGTGTGAACGTGTTGGCGCGCACGTGCACAGGTGTTGGCACCGAGCTGAAAGAGGGAAGAAGAAAAAGAAGAAGGAAATGAGCGGGATGGGGACCGTGACAGCAATGACACCCAATAAGTAACCAAGAGAAGAACCAACAAGAAAAAAAGGAAAGAGAGGAAAAAAGAAAAAGAGAAGCGTGTGACGAGAAGCAAGCGTCACACAGAAAAAAACAGCTGCTCGAAAAAACAAAAGGTACAAGAAAAAAAAAAGTGCTGGGAGCGCTAGCGGGGGGGGAGATTCGTCGCCTCCCGCGAGCCAAGGCTGAACGCGCAGGTCCTCGTCAGCACCCTCTGACAGAACAGGGGGAAAGGGGAAAAGAAGAGCACCCGCACACAGACTGCTCTGTTCGCACGAGAGAAAGAGATCGTGGCGCGTAACGGAGAAGAGAAGAAGAAAAGAGGAGAGGAGAATGGTGTGGTGAGGGAAGGCTAACGGTATGGCACGACATGCGAGGGGTGGCGTCCTCAAGAAAAAGATAAACAAGGCAACGCAGCGAACAACTGACGGTGGATGTGTCGAACCGTTCCTGTGGTACCCGTGCGGAACGGGAGGGGGTGGTAGTCTGAGGGAAGGACGCCACTTGTGTGCGCAACGTGAGTGTGAGTATGCGCGAGTGCCACTAGTAAAGGAGTTTTTTAGACAGAGAATCGTCACGGTGGGCAAGCCGCACACGAGCGTGCACAGCTGTGTCACCCACACGCGTCGCCGGCACTCGTCACGAGGGTTTGTGATGCTGTCTCTCATCTAGGAGCGGGGCCCGCAGCATTGGAAAGAGAAGAAGAGGTACGAGCACGTGCGCAGGCGCACAGCTGAGCACAGAGGAAGAGGAAGAAGAAAAGAAAGGGAAAAGCATGACCGAAAAAAACAGCCTCACTGAAGCGGTGGAAAACAATGCACGCAAGCAAGCAAGGAAAAAAAGAAAAAGATGAGTGTCTCAAGCAAGAAGAGCAGATATACGGACTTTAACGTTGTGTCTGTGCGTGCGTCAAACCGTGTCACTACACGCACGGTCCGCAGTGGACCGCCACGTGACAAACGACTCAAACAGTTCAGTTAACCCGACGGCAACCGTAGCGGCATACCAACGCATAAAATTGACGTGCGTGGACCACAACACATCGCCCTCATCCAGCAGCATGCAGAAGTAAAACACAGCACAGGCCGCCGCGAACCAGTGAGCGAGCAACGCAACCGCCCGGTCGCACAGGCACGTGTCCGCCATGGGGCGCAGTGCGGCGCGCCGCGTCGCAGGGCAGCAACGTATGCAGGCGTTGACGACGGTAGAGCCTAGCAAAAACAAGTTCGCCCCACTCGCTACGTAGCCGGCCATGGCGCCGACAGCGAAGAAAATGTGATTCTTGTGGAACAGCACCAAGGCGAAGGCCAACGCCGCGTTGAGCAGCAGTAGCTCGCGCGCACCCGTCTGCCCGGGGCCCAGTGCCACGGCCTCCACGATTTCCGTGGCACCCAACGCCGCTGACGAGGAGACGGCATCCGCGTCGGGATCGTCGCCAACGGCGGTGGGGACCGACGGCTCGGGTGTGCTGGTGGCTGCCGTGCTCGTAGCGACCTCCTCCGTGGGCGAGGAGCTCAGGCACGACTGAAGGGCGTCCACGGTCATGGTGAGGGTCGACACCAAGCCACCCACCACGCAGCGTAGCGGCAGCGTGCAGGCAGACGCCGCGCGGCGAGCCCACCGTGGTCGCACAACGTTGGCGGCCTCCGTCACGCGTGCACTGTTCGTTGTCCGCCGCACCGCCACGCACGGCCCCTTGTGTACCGACGAGGCGGCATCGGAAGGGAAGGGTGGGGCCGGCACAGAAGCTCCCGTAGAAGCTGCCGTCGTCGGCTTCGTGGCATTGCACCCTGCGGCGGTGGTGATGATGGCGTTTGTCATGGGTGGGAACGTCGCGTGGCAGTCGTCGCCCGCCGTTACCGCTGCGTCATTCAATAGCAGGTCAGTGGAGCGCATCAGCGCCGCCAGCAGCGAACAGCGGTGCCGTGTCTCGGCCACGGACACAACGAAAACAAAAAAGTCAGTCATGTTAAACACAAACGTATAGAGCACTTGCGAAGGCCGCAGGTAGTATGTGAGGCAGTTAGAGACGACAGAGAGCCAATTCACCATCGTCACCAAGCGCTGCTCAACCGGTAGTTGTAGAAGAATCAAAACAGGGTCGCCGGTCACTTCCGCCTTGCCGTCTGCGCCTGAGATGGAAGTGCGCTCAAGAAGGGCAAGTGTGGCAGCGCGGGAGGCACGTGCGTTGCCGCCCTCGCCATCGTGACCCACCACGGCACTCAGGTCGTCCTCGGTGAGCTGAACTTGAGCAAAGTCAACTGTCAGGGCAAACTGCGCGTAACACGTCGCGTTCACCATCGTCGGCAAGTCATAGTGTGGCGTATGCCCGAACGCGATCGAGGTGTGGCCACACGCGTGCGGCTCGCACATCTCCCGCAGCGCCTCTTCCGACTCGCAGCAGGCGCGCAGAGCGCGGCTGTTGGCTCTCCGACGGGCATTGTACACTGCAAGACGACACGCCAAGGAGAGAAAACAACAAACAAGGATGCCGACGTCCGCCCAGGACCCCAGTAGGTTCTCATACGTCGCCATCGCTGTGTTGGACACCAGTGTGGCCATGTGTACCACCTACGCCGGGCAACGAGGAGAGAGAGAGAGGGGGAGAAATTAAACGCGGAGTTCAGAAGAAGAAAAAGAGGAGGAAAGAAACAAATATGCCTGTTCTTATAAAGTCAGAAAGGTGAGTGAAAGGCGAAGAATCACAACAAAGAATCGGAAGCCGAGTCAGGCACCACGAAGCTCGTGTTTTTTGAGGAATTCTTTTAGAGGATGTGACGGTGAAAGTCAGAAAAAAAAAAGGGTGGTTTTTGAATTGTGTGTGAGAGGGAGGGCAAGCGACAGTATTTAACATATATGGAGAAGGGGGGTGAGAACGGGTGTGAGCAGTCAGCCGTCTGACGACAAGAAAACAGAGCGAATCAGACAAACAAACAACCAAACAGACAAAAGTAGGCCTGATGTGTTCGACTCGATGCACGGTCGCACTCAGACGTCACTGCCAAGCCTGCACACGAGCTGGCAAACGCGCAGTCATGAGTGAAAGTAAAACGGAAACAAAATACCGATAACGAGAGATAGAGAGAGAGAGGTGAGGCGAACAAGTAGGTCAAATGAATGGAAAGGGTCAGTGAGTGGAATGAGCGTAGAGGAGGGGAAGGGATTGAGATGTCCACTGTCAATGAACAGAGCAGAGAGAGACTGTCTCGGCTCATTAATATTTTTTTTCTTCTTCTTGTGGCAACTGGTGACGTTGGTTGTGTGAGGCGCAATCGCGCCTTCATGAAATCTATGAGTCTAAGGGAAGCAAAGGCAAAACCCGAAAAATGGCAAACGCGTCAAGTGAAGCAATGAGAGCTCACTGTGAGAGTCCGTATTGTGCGCGAAACTGTGCGAGGTAGCGTTGAAAGTGATCGCCCGCGGCTGGGGGAGGGTGACTCTCCACGTTCAACGACCACACCAGCGCGGGATGTGCACGCTTGTGACGCGCCTCACAGTGCCGCTCTGTCTCGCTCTTCGCGGAAGCAAAGCGCGTTGACTTGTCAGCGGTGGCCGTAGCCGGTGAGGGCCCGCAGGTAGGACGACACGGTGGGGTGGCCGTCGCCTGGTCCCGATACGCCTCATCCACCACCGCGAACGAGCAGCAGGGTGCGATCACCGAGTCAAAAAGCCTCTCGGCGCGCCGTGAACGTCGAGCCACACGTCGAGGGTGGTAGCGCGCGAGAGGCGCTAGGTGACCATCTGACGTTGCTGTGTGTGAGGACGCGGCGTGACATTGGTCTGCACTAAGCAGCACAGCAGAGTCACTGGGGCTCGGGAGCGAGGAGACGGACGCGAACGAGAACAACGCCTCTGGCGACACACCAGGGGTAGAAAAGTTTGTTGCCTCGCCGTCCGCGCCGAGTGAGCAGTGTGGGCGGCACGGTGTTTGAGCCGTCGTTGACGCACGAGGCGAGGCGCGCATCAGAGAAAAGAGGCGTTGATGTGTCGAGTATTTTAGGCTGAAATCCACAGGTAGCGGGCCAGTAAAGAGTCGAGCGGGTGGAAGACGCGAGGGGAGAGGAAAGAGGTGGAAACACGCACGTCTCAAACGCACACGCAAGAGACACAGACAGTAAGTACGGCAACGCGCGAGTGAGTGGTTGTTGAATGGGATTGTGCTGGTGGTGTGTCGCGCATCACAGGTGCACCTCGGTTGACTCAGGGCATTTGTGTGCTTGTGTGTTCGTGTATGGCAATGGCTCTCGCCTCCCAGCAAGAACTGAAAGGAAGAGTTAAGGTATAACAGCCAAAAAAAAAAAGGAAACAACGAAAACATTTGTGGGAGAAAGGCAAGCAAAGAAAAAAAGAAGAACGGCTACGGTTACGGCCTCTTCTGCGTGCCAAGGCGTGTGCGGAATCACGACGACGTCAAGGACTCCAAGCACGAAGGAGAAGGGAGGGGAGAGAGGCCAACTGCAGGAATAGTCGCGTCGTGTCGGCCCGATAACGAGAAAGTAGAAGCAAAGCAACGAAAAAGAAACGGTGGTGCAGTGTGGGTGCGTGGGTGTATATGTGTATTGCAAGCGTCACGCAATGGCGGAGCTTTCACGGCGACAGCACGGTGAAGGGAGACGGGGTCGCTACGCGCGGCCAGCAACGGCGTGGTTGTCAGTAAACTGGGCGTACTTGCGCCAGTCATTCGGCAAGTAGGGGACGCGATTAGACGGGTCCACGGTGTCCGCGAGCACCACCACATTCGCGGGGGGTTGGTCCTCAGCAATGGTCTCCAGACCGGGGAAGGAGACGACCAGACTTGTGCTGACCGTGACATGCTCGCTCGAGAAGTTGGTCGGGGGCGACGTGGCCGACTTCGGTGAGGATTTTGCGCGGCGAAACTCGTCAATGGTGAGGGGGAGCCTCACGGTGAAGGTGTTTGACGTCCCCAGAGGCACGTTGCCTTCCACTGTTGTCTTGGCCAGCACAAACGGGTCGCTGTGGTATTCTCGGTTGCCAAGCGTCGTCGAGACGCGTGACTGCAGCTGTAAGACGACTGACTTCACGGCGCGACCGCCCCTCTTCGTGTTATCCACGGTGCGCGTGTCTGTGCCATTCGCTACGGTGACGCGGAGCAGCAAGCAGCCGACAGGATCAGGGGCAACGGTCTGGCTCCCACGGCGCGACCCCGTTGCCGCTACAGAGGTGCCCGCACCGTCGCTACCGCCGCCGACGACGTCACCCATCACCGTCGTGCCAAGCGCCGGGCCACTCCCCACACCACCGGGGGACTCGGCGTGCAGCATGGCGGCGAGGCGGTCCTTGCGGTCCTTGAGAAGTACGGTGCTGCTGGACAGAAATTCCACGCGTACGTCGACGGGGCTTTGTGGACCCGGTGACACAAGGCGATGAATCGGGTTGGCGTGGAACTGTCGGAAGCGGTACCGCAGCGTGAAGGCAGGTTTCAGGTTTGCCCGTTCGTGGCACTGAAGCAGTTCGCGGAGAGGCAGTGAGGACAGAAGGGAGAACGGCTCGCACAGCACCACCTCGTCGGCCTGCGCCTCATCTGCACCACAGGTACCGGTGCCCGTCAACTGAACCTGCACGGTGTACGTCAGCGACGCGACGACCGAGCCGAAGTGGCAGTAGTACGACGGCGGCAACCACGGTGGCAGGCAGAACGAGAACGGCACGGCGTAGCGCTGGTCTTCGATGAGCTCCACGTCCTCGCCGAGCGGGAGTGCAGAGAGGCGGTCCGATGACGGCGTCCCGGTAAAACTTGCGTCGCGGCTCGTGGACTCACCAAGTGCGTCCTTTGCAGTTTCTGCGGCGCGACGTGCCTGTCGTTCGTGGGTTTCACTGTCATCACCTGTCCCCGTGGACAGCACGACACCATTGAGCGGCGCGTACCGGGCGTTGCTACGGAGGTACTCGTCTTCGCGCCGTGCCTGTCGTGCCGCGGCTACCACCTCCCTGTCTGCGTCCGCGCGACCCGCCACAGTGTAGCGGCGGAAGAGATGAACAGTCGGTGTGCGTTCAGTATCGCCCGCGGTCGTGCTCTCCGTACCCGATACCTGCAGTTGTACGGCGGTCGCACGAAGACTGCGTGGACCGCTGTCACCGCCCTTCGCTGATGGCGATTTCTCCGGAGAGTACGTCAAGGTGAGCCGACCTGACACGGTGTCACCGGCAATGTACGAGGACCGCGAGAGGCGAATGGTTGCTTTGATTGGCAGTGTCGTCGATACCGCCGTCGGCTCCTTCTTCCCGAAAGGAACGATGGGCATGGTGTATAATCGTGTGTGTAACTGTGTGGGTGTGAGAAGGGCAAAAAACAACGAAGAACGCGCAGCGATGACGCAGGGGAAGAAAGTAGAAAAATAGGGGAAGGAAAGCACGCTGTAGTATCTTGTGTTGACAACGAAGGTGATAGGGCAGAGAGAGAGAGAGAGGGGGTGGCAGGGAAAAGTTCAGCAATGTGTGTGTGTGTGTGTGTAAAGAGCGTGAACAAGGCGGTGATGTGGCTGCCGTCAAGGAGGCGACAACTCGCAGACAACAAGACCCGCCAGATGGGGCCAGCCTCGCAGCGAACAGAACAAAGCAAGTGTCCGCTGAGTGCGCACACGCGGGGGCACACGAGCGCAGCACCGCAACGTGTGTCAGCCGATCAAAGTGACGCAAAAAAGAAGAAGAAATAGCCGGGCGGGTCTTTTGTGGAGTGAGGGGGAAGAGTGAAGCAACAGGCAGAGGCAGAAGCAAAAAAAAAGGTACCAGAGACGAAAGGGAGGAGGCGTAACCGTGCGCGAGAAAGATGCAAGTGCGAGCCCACCACGCATGTAAGCGCGCCGTGCTTTAGCTGTACGCGACAGGTAGCTCCAACACGCTGTCGGTGAGGTCCAGTGCCTCGGCGAGGTGGACGGCCCCGACCGTCCAATCCTCCTCCTGCGTGTAGACGTGCAGGTCCGGGAAGCTCACGACGATGAGCGTCTGCGTGCAGAAGTTGGCCGTGCGCACCCCGGGGGGTGGCAGAAGCGTGTCGGGGTCTTGGCGGGTGCGCCGGAACTGACGGGGCAGTTCAAGAGGCACGGGGAAGGTCGCCTCGTGGCGTGGGGGAATGCTGACGGTGTAGTCGAACCGAGAGATGGGGTGCGAGAGTATGTGCGGGGGCTCGAGTGCCTTGAAGAAGCGAATGACCTCGCGCAGCTCCACACGCACGCGGCTGATCTCGCGCCCCGCGCATCGATTATCGACGCGTACGACGAGTGGAAGGGTGCCAACAGGTGCTGGGAGAGCCTTCAGGACGCGTTGACGGGCCTCTGCGATGCCGTCGTAAACCGATGCGGCACCGTCCTCTGCTGACGGCTGCACGTGGGCCACGCCGGCGCCAGGTGGCCTGCGCTGCGCAAAGGCGTCGTAGCCCCGCGTGACAGTGCGTGCCACGTCGTCGCCACCCGCCGCACGCTCGCCCTCGAGGGCCTGGTCGACGAGCCCACGCGGGTCTGTCAAGAGCAGAGCGCGTGAGCACTGCAGGGCGACCTCCACCTCCACCGCGCCGTCCGTGTCGAGGCAGCAGAAGCTGCCCCACAGCTCGCAGCCGAACACCTGGAATTGTGCGGAGAGTGGGGGCAGTGGGTTGATGGTGGCCGTGTCCACGGCTTCCCGTCGCGCGCGGAGAAGTTGTCGCTTGGAGAGGGTGGAGAGCACAACAAAGGGCGCGTGTAGACGCACATCGGGCGCCGGTCCGGGTACGGTCAGCGACACCGTCACCCCATAGCGGATCTCCCCGTAAGCGGTGTGTCCGGCCCGGTAGTAGAGCGACGGTGGCATCCACGGAGGAATGGTGAAGTTGAAGGGGAAACGGTACCTTCCAGGTAGAAAACGGTCCTTGACGACATCGCCGTAGGCACCCGCCTCCACGCCGTGCAGCGCACGCACGCCGCGCGGCGGGTCTGTGCGGCTCGACTCGGCCCCCACCGGCTCGCACGGGGCGTCAGAGCCTTCACGCGGACTGAAGCCCGACGTGGATGCGCCAGCCTGGGCTGACTGCGGTGATGAGGGGTTTGTAGGACCAGCAGCCGGTGGTGTCGGTGTCGACTGAGGCTTCTTCTGCGCGGTTGACTTGGCTCGTTTGGGTTCCCTCCACGGCACGACACCCGCATACGGTGCGGCGTGGTGTTCGCGGAACAGCAGCTCCTGCCGCAGCTGTTCAGCCGCCTCAGCGTCTTCGCGGGCGGCATCGCGCACCCCGGCGGGGGTGGCGCGGCGGTGGAGGTAGCTTCTTGTGCTGGTGAAGTCATCGAGAAACGCGTCGAACTCGCCTTGGTCGTCCTTGACGCTATTGGACTCGACCCCGTCAAAGTCTAAAAAGAGCGAACGGAAGTGGAACGGCTCGTCGCCGACCACCTCCACCAAGATCTCGCCGGATATCGTGCCGCCCTGCGGCAACACCTCGTCCGCGAGGGACAAGGTCAGCGTCAGCGGGCCCGAGCGCACACTGCGCGACATGAGCGCCGATTCGCCGTGGGAGGTGGGGACAGGAGAAAAAAAAAAGCTAGACGTCGGCCCACCTATTGGTGGAAACAGAGAGAGAGGCACGAGCGGGGGAAGGCAAATTGCAGGGAGAGGCCGTCGGTGGGGAAGAGAGAACATGCGAAGAGAGGCCATGCTCATCGCCGTGTGGGGGCATTGTGTGGATGGGGGGGGGGGCACGCCGTGATTACGTCCCGCGCCCATCGCGGTGGTGGCACTGTCTAAGCTCCCAGCACAGTCAGTCGCAAGGCGAGAACGCAAGAGGCGAGCAGTGAGGAGAATGAAAACACACACAACACTCGGAGAGGGTACGCGAGAAGGACAATAACAGAATGGAGGAGTGGAGTTTATCGCGTCATGACGGGGAGGAAAGAAAAAACAAAAAGTCCGATGAAACCACACAAGCTGAGCAGAGCCTGGGTTAGAACAAGAAAAACCCTGCTGTTGGACCACTGTGCATTTGTGTGTGTGTGTGCGTGTGTGTTGGAGTGGGGGAGTGGGGAGGTGGTTGCCCCCTTCTCATTATCTCACATGCAGATACACGCACACACACACACACACATGTTGCTTTGCTTTGCGGTCGGCGCGAGGGGGAAGCACCTCAACAAGTAAAAAAAAGGAAAAGGTGCAAACGCGAGCACACTGTACATTCAACCAGTGTCGGTGATGGTGCCCACGTTCTTTGTTCTTTGTTCTCTGTGCATGATATTTTGCATTCTCTGTCGGCAGTCCGTTTGCCTGGTGTCGGGATTGACTCACTAACGCGTCGCGCCTTTGCCAAAGTTGACTTGGGTCTCCCACGTCATCTCATCTGGGTAGACACAGTTGATGTTCGTCGTCGAGTCGAGCGGCGGCGCCACTTGATGCGTTGCCCGCGCTGGGTAGCGAATGCGCATGGTGTAGCCCTTCCCGTTCGACCGATCACCGGTGATGCTCCGGCTGTATGGAGTGAAGTCGTTGTAGTGATCAGCGGGGCCGGGGCCGACCTCGCGACGTGTGTGGCTGCGGTCGTGGAAGTCGCCGCGGTGAAACACGGTGCCGTGCCCCTCACGTTCGCGTGCGCTGTAGTTCGGGTGGTAGTGCCCAGGTCCAGGCACGCCGTTGGCGCTGTCCGGCGTCTTGCGGGCGGTGCCGAAGATGGCCCCTCGCGTGTGGTTCGCCTGCACCGCGTCGTAGTTGGGATTGTACAGACCAGGGCCGCCGAGGGACTGCGCCACCTGCGCTTCGTTCTCCGCCATGGCGCGTGCGGCCTCCTCCGCATCGAAGGGACCGGCGGCGAAGCGGGTGCCACGACCGGTGCCGACAGGAGCATCGGTCTCCTCGGAGGTGAATGTGGAAGGTCCGGTGCCGTCCTGGTTGATCTTCTCGGCGGGCCACTTGCCCAGCATCGACTTGCCCTTGAGGTAGTGATAGTCAAAGTCGGAGGGCAGGTCGTAGAACGGCGGCGCGCCACCACTTGTCGAGGACAGCGCCGCCTCGTTGGCTGCCGTTGGCGACGATGGTGGAGGGCGGAAGCGAGGTGCGTGTCGGAGGTTGGGCTCCAGCTTCTTGTCAATCTCGGTCGTGTTGTACGCTGGCCCGGGGCCGTCGCTGCGGTACTGGCGCGGCGTCCAGCGTCCGCCAAAGGTCGATGTCGTCGTGAAGCGTTTGCGGACCGCCGTGCGCGCGGCGATGGTGGTGGGGTCGCCGTAGGCCCCGGGGCCGGGCGTCGACGCGACCTTGTGGGCACGGCGCCGTCCTAGCGGAATCTCGCGAGAAGGCGGGACGACATCACCGAATCGCGGCACGTCGTACGCGCCAGGACCTGGTGTGGCCCCTTGTGCACGCGTCTCCGGCGAGACGGTGCGAATGCCGAAGTGCGCACCTGGGACAACGCCACGAGACGGGGCATCGAAGCTCGAGCAGGGAACGTCGTAAGCGCCAGGACCCACCATGTTCTCCGCCCGCGCTTCCCACTCACTCTTGAGCTTGCCTTGAATGCTGTACGCGGGGGTGTCAGGCGACAGTGCCATGCTGTACTGCTTCGGTGCGTCAGGGATGGGGCCACGCGGGGTGCGAGACGCCTCGGCAGCGGTGGCGGATGCGCTACCAGGCTCCGGTGAGCCGGGCTGCCCGTTCGCCGTGGCCGGTAAAGGTGCCCCAAAGCGCGTCGCCCGGCCCGTGCCGATGGTAGTGGGGATCACATACTCGCCTGGTCCCGCACCACACGCAGGCGGTGTCGGCGGGCGGTGCTTGCCCAGGATCGTTCGTTCACTACTTCCTGAATGGGGGCCGATCACCGGTGGCAGCTGGTAGTCACCCACACCGGGACGGTGGTCACGCAGCCGCAGAGCGGCGTAATCGTTGAACCCACCCACTGGCATTCACTCCACCAAACGACTCAATTGGTGCCTGACGACAGTCACTGAAAACGGCGCGGATGGAGAGGCAAAGGTCTCCACAGGGTGAGTCAAAGGATGCAGGGAGAGAGACGCACAGTGTGTTCACGAGGTCTCAGCTACAAGCAGATAAGCACAAAGAGAAATGGGGGGACAAGGATGGCGACGTTGGGCACGTGAGGCGGTTGCACAGGCCGGTGTCCGGGTTGCGTCTGTGCTAGTGCAAGCCAAGACCTGCGAGAGTGCTGGGTGTTCGTCAGTATTGGAAGCAGAGAGGAGAAGCAAGACACAAGAGAAAGAAGGGAGAGAGCGGCAGTGATGGCACTGGAGGACAATGACAGCAGCGAGTACGAAGGGAGAACAACGGGGAAGAGGTGGCGCGTCGCCCACCCTTCACCCCCGAGGTCTGTCCCGTGCGGCACCGTTCAGGCCCGCGAAGGGTGGAGGGCCGATAGGGAAGTGAAGCCGAGCCGCGCTACGTGGCACCCAGCCCGGCGCCACCAGCGGCAGAGGGGGGACGCGACCGACCGACCCAATCCAGCGCCGCAGCCTCGTCCACTGAACACACACACACACAGGCACGCGCGGACGTGTAAACGAGCACGGCTGTTGTCCGTTCCGTTTTGCGTCACTATCGGTCTTGTTCGTTTTTGGCGATTTTTTGAAATCAGATTGGAAAGTAGAAAACAGACTTGAGCTTTTTTTCATGGCGAAGTGCAAAGGATGAACCTTTACGCCGCGGGAGCGGCGGCGGCGGCAGCGGGGGCCGCGGGGGCCTCCACGACCTCCTCCACCTCACGGGGATCGGC